>AZLU01000079.1:0-34992 GCA_002224055.1 Pezizomycotina sp. ARF18 | reverse complement strand
GGAACGAAAGGCACTAGCCGGGTCATGCTTATACCGAGGTTACAAGGCGGGTATCTCTGTGCGGCTCAAAAAATAATGTATACTTAAGTTAATTAAAGTAATAATAATCGTAAATAATATAATTTGAGCGAGAAGAAAATCCTTGAAAGTGGGTCTGACAGAAGGGTAGTCTCCGGGTTCAAACTTCAAAGCATTGCATTGACAAGATGGGGAAACCGCTAGGACTGTCTTCATTGTATCGTCTTTCTCTCTCTCTCTCTCTCTCTCTCTCTCTCTCTCTGTCCAGTTAAAAGAAGCGTCCAAGATCGAACGTTTCGGAGCCGCTGTTAGCACCAGAGGAACACACGAGAGATAGCCGGCGTACAGCGCGGAGTATTGGTTCAGGGAAATAACTACTTCTTCTCTAGTAGAGGACACGTGCTTGTTAGCGTAGGACTATGTGACGGCATTGCGACATGACTTGGTATCCGAAATGAGTTCTCAGTACATACAAAATGACCGTTTCCCCATCTTATGATGCAGGGCCGTTAACGGAATATAGTCTCAGCAGTCAATTGATACTGCTGGAGTAGCAATGGAACAATTAGCAGTATTGAACAGCTATAAGTGCATACGTGGTGATCTATTGTAAAAAGAACCACATATTGAGGCTTTCCATTCCTTTCCATTTTTGCGGCGCTCCTGCGATTGAGGTACTGAATCTGAGCTGGGTATTAGATGGGGAATATTCGATAAGCCTCCCAAGAAGAATTTCTTTTGCAAATCGTAACTTCAATCGTATGATTAGATGAAAGGAAATCTAAGGCTTGTGGGGAAGTTAAAAAGAAAGAAAGGGCAAAAAAAAAAAAAAAAAAAAAAAGCAAAAATCACGAGACGGCGAGGGTGAACAATTTAATAATAACCAAAAAAGAAAAGGAAAAAGTATATATATAATATATACTGCTATGTATTTCGAAGTAAATTCTACACTAGGATCTTAAGCTCTGTGATGTCGCCAGATAATCCTGATCTGGAAGCGAGCTAATTTCAGTTTCGAGCTTTTTAACGGAAGACCATTAAATTTATACTTGGCGCCCCGATCTTTCTTTTCTAAACTCCAAGCTGGCTCCTATCCTTTTTTTTCTTCTCAGTACCCCCACAAAACCAAAACTTATATGAGCAAACACAGCTCTCCCCGGCTTCAAGCTCCCTAACCACGACCTCGCGCCATTTGGCGTCCAAGTCTGCACCACCCGACATCGGCGGCGGCAGCTCCTCGACGGACCTCAAAGCAGAATGCAGCGGCACCGCGCCGGCGGTAGTAGCACAACCGCAACCCCTCCACCCGCAGCAACGTTCCCGCAGATTTCACCCCCGTCGACCCCCGGCGCTCGTCGACCGACGAAGGAGAGCAGATCGCCGCGGTACCACCGACGAGCAATATCATGAACCACCGTCGTCTTCATCGGCCACGGCAACGGCAGCGCCCCAGCAGCGTAAGGCGCGCAACAGGGCAAAGTCGCTGCGCAAGTCCGCCTCCGCCGCGTCTACCTGGACTCGCACCACCACCATCACCACCACGCGACCGCCGAAGAAGAAGAACTCGACGGCGGCGGCGCGACGGGCTGCTGATGATGCGTGACGTGGCCGCGAATAGGTACGCCGCGTCCTCGACGAACAGCCCGCTCCGCAGGTCGACTACGCGGATACCGTGTGGTGGGGGTGGGTCCTGCTGCTCTCGACGTGGATCGTCTTCGTCGTGGGCATGGTAGCGTTCTGGGCGTGTGGGACTGGGCGTGGTCAGCCGTCGAGACGGACGACTACTACGGCGGCGGCGGCGGCGTCGGGAGGAGCGGTAGGCAGTGGAACGAGACGAATAATCCGCTGCTGTGGCTGGGGAGCTACGAGGACTACGGCTTGCCGGTACCCGGTTATTACCCGTCGCTGGTAATACTGACGGGCGTCATAGCGTGGGTGTGGGTCATCGTCGCGTGGGTCGGTATGAAGTACTTTAGGCATGCGAAGATTCACCCGGTTGATTAGAGGGAGGGTAGTAGTATATAGCATGTTGCATTTAACATAACAGTTCTGAGATATTTTTTCCTCAATTATTTTTTTTATATATATTTTTTATATATTAATTCCATTGATGAAATGAATAGTAATATACATAATGCGAAATTAGTCTTGCAATCTCGGGAAGGCGTGGTTGAGGTGTATAAGATACATCAATATAAATTTAAGTTTAAGCTTGATCCTTCCGTCTATCGAGAATTGGATAACTGACAAGAGCGCGCAGTGCAGAACAGAAAATACAGATATTAAGCAACGTATAGGCATGTCTATTTTTTGGAAGGAAAATCATGAGCGAAATTTCGTAAGGGAGGGTAAAAGAATGCATTAAATACGTAAGGATCTGGCTATTGATGCATCTTAAATCTCGATATATCTCGGTCCGTTCGTCACGTCTCATTGATAAGGGCAGAAAAAAAGAAAAAAAAATGAAAAGAGAGGGAATAATAGCAAAAAAAAAAAAAGTCGTACCAATGAAGTGAAAAGTATGTATAGTGAAAGAAAAGCGCCATTGAAGGCGAGAATTTTTGAGTAGAATGCGGTATATAAACAGGTTTTGTAGGAAGGGGGCAGAGGAGGGAAGGCGAATCATAATCGACATTGAAACCAAGAAGAAAAAAGGGGAAAACGCTTATAACTCCGGAAAACATTATTTTGAATGAAAATTTTGTTCTTTCTTTTAAAAACGCAGTGATAGCCTCCTATCTATCCTTAACCAGAATTTTCGAATATATACGTACTCAAAGAAGCAGGGAGCATTTATTTAGTGCTGTAATTCCGCGCCTTCGAGATCATATCTCCTGACAACAGAAGTGTGCTCCCTAGCCTCCCTGAGCAGATTGCCGAAGTATTTGACAGCGACCTCGCATTCACCCTTGCGCTTCGTCGCCTCTTCCTTCTTCACGCGAAGCCCTTCGAGGCTCTTTTGGAAACCACTGCGAACCTCTTCGGATGGGATCCGCATGACTTTCCTGACTTCCTTTGCAATCCTGTCGAATTCTGGTGGACGTAGTCCATCTCAAGGAGGTCGCGTCGGACCTTCTTTGCAAGCTTCCGTGGTACGGCCGCTGGATATCGGAGATGATAACATAGCGCCAGCTGCGCCGGCTAAGATGAGGGCCGGAATGATGAGTCGCCTAGCATTGCGAACTCCGAGGACGTTGGTGACCTTCAACATTCCATCAACCCACGAACCAATGCCGAAGAGTTTGCCACCAGCTACGGAAACGACAGTGAGGGACAAGCTGCGCCAGCAAATTTCTCTTGCCGGTCAAAATCGAAAAAGTCGAATAGCTCGATCTCGGTAGAGATGTTTCGCACCGCAGTATCCTTGCGCTTCTTGAACATCAATTCCGGTCTGAAGGTCCTCTCTACAAAATCTTTCTTCAAGTGTAAGAGACCGAGCGCGTTGACGGAATTTACGCCTCCAACCGTCGTCCTCCTGGCTGCATTCTCGCAGTCAATGACAGTCTTGGTGATAGCGTCGAGCATCTTGCGGCGGATCTGCTCAGCATAGGCATAGGACGAAAAGAAACCGTTATAAGCTACTCCTTTAATTTCGCTAGCGTTCTCAATGGCCCGGGTTAATTCGCGGCGAGTATCCTTATACACGCGGTTGCATGTCTCCTCAATCTGCCTCTCACACTCATCCAACACCTCGAGACGGCCTTCGTGGATTCGTCGAAGCGTGGTGCTAACTGAGAGAGCTCCGATCGTAGCGAATCTAGTTCACGTGCAGCAACGTTCTGGTGATGAGGAAAGATTCTCAAGATCGCCGAGGAGATTCAACAGGTATGTTTTGGCGGGTGCAAGCTTGGACCTCGCACGCTTGTCCAGTACGAAGCCCCGCAGCGAGTTCTCGAGATCGTTGAAGTCGTTGAGCTTGTCTGGGTCCTTGCCGTCAATTACGGCGTTCGAGGACACGAAATGAACGAGATCTTGGCTATCCCTGAACGTCTGCGGAGAAAGTTTTTCAATCTGCTCAGAATCATCCTCTGACACCGCATTTTGTCTCTGATATTATCAAATCTGTTTACGACGATAAACAGGTAGGCCTTTTCGTGAGCGGCGTTCCAGATGAATTCCTTTGCCGAAAGTGTGAAGTGGTTTTCAGCACTGACGACGAAAACAACGACGTCGATTTCCTCCTGCCGGGAAACACCGCCGTGGTCTGTACGAGTCCAGGTTGAGACCTGGGGCGTCGATGAGGGCGATGTCCACCACCCCGTTCCTCAGAAGACTCTCGTCCACGGTCGGACATCTTCAACGTAAACTTTAGCTTGGGAGTACTTGTCTACCTGGATGACAATGTTCTCCAGCTCTTTGAGCGGGAAAACAGTCGAATGTCCGTTCATCCAGCCTGTTGTACTTGGTATTTTTCGGGATAGCGTGCACCTCCTCGACGCCGTTATTGACTCTGCAATCCAACACCTCGCAGAAAATTTCGGTGCAGGGTTGCTGATCCTCGGGCAAGACTTTCTTCCTCAGCAGAGCATTGCAAAAAGTCGACTTTCCAGCGTTGAGATCACCAGTAACAAGCACCTTTGAAGATTTATCATCGATGCGTTCCCGGAGGGAGAGCAGGTGCTTGATGGCCTGTTGGATCTTGCTGTCGAGTAAGGCCGCAATAGACGATTTTTCAAGCGAGTGCACAAGCTCAGCCTGAGAAAGAGCTCCAACCCTGAGTCTAGCTTGAGAACGTTGAACTCCTGCGATACTTGCGGCGTCACTAATCGTGGTTCCCCGGATTTCAACTCCTTATCTCTTCCCCGGCTGCTTCCTCCGTCAAGCGTCGACTGGGCCCTTCGGATGGGAACTATGGGCCTAGAATCGGACGTAGAGGAGTTGTGATTGAGGTCGTCGAATGATCGTTCGATCGTTGCGTCGGAAGGCCGTTGGACCGACGGATAGTGCGCGGGCCACCGTCTGTTCATCTCCTGGAACCCTTGCAAAGTCTCCACCGTACGTTGGATCGATCTACCAAGGGCTGCCCGATTCTGGTTACTGTTCGAACGGCACGTTAGTGATGCTGTCTCTCTTAATCAATCAATCTACAATAAATTAAGATACACACTACTTACTAGTGAAGCTGTTGTATTTGCATTTGGTGCTGCCTACGTTCAAAGTCGGCTGTTCAATTCGCAATCGATGATGTCAGTATATTTTAGATCATTAGAAAAATATTCTGTTCACTCCTGCTTTAATATGAGGGGGACGAGTTGGGCGTACGAGTTTCGGCAGTCGGGGCACCTGGCAGGACGGGAATTCTGGGGGCTTCGGGCATCTCTTCCTCGTGCAGGTCGAAGTTTCGACATCGTCTGCTATAGATTCACCATAGCCCGAATCCGAGGCCGCCGAGGGCCCTACTGTGGCGGCCCTCGCGAATGGTCGTCTGGCACCTCGGGAGGAGCTTTCTGCTGGGTAATATTCCTGCGACATTTTCTCTCTTACGTAAAAGCCAGGGCAAATTCGAAATCAATATAACAAACAAAACCAGGGGGAAAAGAGAAGAGAACGATACAATAAAGGACTTCGGGACGACAGAAGGAGCGTCAGTTCAGGTAAATATTAGATGTAATAATGGTAATCGAGGGGATATAATGATAATGAGGGGGCCACTAGGAGAAAACATCTAGAAGAAAAGAAAAAAAAAAAATGAAGTTCGAGTGGGGTGGAAAAAGGAAGAGAAAAAAGAAAAAAAAGGCGGCGTTGACGTTTTTTTTTAAGTGGTGGAAGGGGAAATGGAAAGAAGAAAATTTTCTGTTTATACGTGTGAAATACTAGGTAGTGTGAATGAATGGCTTTTTCTTCCGACGACCGGTTTTTTCTGCTAGGAATTACAGGACGGCAGAATGGCTCCACACCGCTAATGTTTGCCTCCCCGGGTAAGAGTAAGTAATACAGTATACTACTAACTGAGAAGTAATTCTAAGCTAAACAGCCCTTATATTATGGTGTGAGAAGAGAAAGAGAAAGAAAGAGAAAGAGAAAGAGAGACAGAGTAGACAAAAAATACTACCTCTTTCCTTTTTTTTTTTTTTTTTTTTTTTTTTCCTGCAGGATGAGCTGTGAATTTTGAGTGGTCAATACCAGCCAATACAAGCTGAGAGCAATGGCGTGGCAGCACAGCTCATCCATGTATACCTGTATAAACGCCTTATACATATATTATCTGTCACGGTAGATTCTCCCTGAAATGATGACTAAGCCAGCACAAGTCAAAAACTCAATCTATCGGGAAAGAATCTGCTTGGTATATTTACTTACTAAGGTATTTAATTTTAGTTGGAGGATCACATTACCCGTTCTAACCGTGGTAGAAGAGCCAGGAACCCACTGCACTGCTAGGATAGAAATCATATAGGGGGAGGGGGAAGCTGAATGGAGAATGATAACAAAGGGAAAACCCATCCAGATACTTATCCCTCTCACCCCAATCTAACTACTTATCACAAGCAGACGTTCCAGCTTCAACAGAGAACAACACCAACAACACAACGATATAGTATTAGACCGCTATCGCTTCTAAGATAACAAATGAATATCGGTGAGTTTGGGATATTTCGTCTTCTAACCTTTGTCGGGCGATGTGAATAAAACAACGCCCTGGGTTCGAGAGTTTAAGCTCATGCTAACCGCGGTTTTTTCTTTGTTTCTCTTCTAACAGTCGAATGGGCTTTCGGGAAGCGCATGACGCCTCAAGGCATTCCCCCTTAACCCTGAAGGTGAACCCGGTGGTTCTCAGAAAAAAAAAATTTAAATAAATAGAAAAAAAAAAAAAAAACAATATTTCGATTGCATTAGAGGGAATAGGAGGACTTTCAAATGTTGCGAAAAGGTGTTATTTCGGCGTTGCTAACGGATTTGGTATTGTTCTCGTGCAGAGCGTCTGCGGAAAGTATGTACAGGCTTTTCATGTTCTCTCTTTTGGGTCTTTTACGAAAATAAAGCTGACGGATTACGTTTTAGCATCAAAGAGCTCTCGAGAAAGCGCAGCGGAACTGGATCGTGAAAGGGTCAAGCTGGAGCAGCAGGAGAAGAAACTGATAAATGACATAAAGAAGTCGGCAAAGAACGGTCAAATCGGTGCTGCCAAAATTCAGGTATGGCTAGGTAACCTTGCAGCGGAAGTATATTTCCTACTAAGCTTCCTTTGCTGACATTACACAGGCGAAAGATCTTGTCCGAACAAGAAAGTAAGGCTTCACTAGCATCGCACACACAGTTACAGTCACTTCAAGACCTAGCGCTAACAACATGCCAGATATGTCCAGAAATTTTATCAGATGCGCACGCAGCTGCAGCCGTCTCCCTTCGTATACAAACCGTACGGTCGAATGAGCAGATGATGACATCCATGAAGGGTGCAACTGCGCTTCTGGGTTCCATGAACCGGCAGATGAACCTTCCGGCCCTGCAGCGGATAGCCATGGAATTCGAACGCGAAAACGACATTATGGACCAGCGCGAAGAGATGATGGGAGACGCCATAGACGAGGTTGGAATCGGGGCCGAAGAGGAAGAAGAAACAGACGAGGTCCTCAACCAGGTCCTAGACGAGATTGGTGTTGATATCACCAATATGGTATGTCCTTGACTTTATTATCCCTATAATGTCTCCTTTAAGAAGTTTATGCAATATCTAATGGCTTTCAAATGTTTGTTCACAGCTTGGAGAAAACGCCGACTGGAATCGAGAGGGCGGCTCCGGAGACCGAGAATAGGGTTGCGCAAGCTGTCGGCGCGGGAGGAGACGCCGGGGACGACGACCTTCAAGCACGACTAGATAGTTTGAGGCGCCCCTAAGGCTCCGTTTTATCCGTATTATGGCATGTGTTGTTGCTCCTTCTACTTGACCGAATCACGCGCATTAGACTTGTAATTTCAACATTGGTTCTTGTATTACCGTTGCGTTTTTTTCCTTGCGGTTCATCGTTTTATCTCGAAAATGCTGGCATGATTTTTTTTTTCCCCTTCATTATAGCTACAGGCGTTTAGTGATTACTTCAAATACATTCAAATAAATAAGGCAGTAAGATGTACGAAGTAACAGGAATGATGGGTTACATTTGACATGGTTCATTCCCTTTTTCGTTCTTCCTGCTGTAAAGGAAAATACGTGGACGATTACGTTTCTTGTCTCCTTCCCCCCCGGGCGCGCTACTGTTGCCGTAAATGTTGTGTCACCATTAAATTTGCGTGCGTAGAGAGCAGGAGTGGTGGGTGGAAATAGCGGTAACTTCCGTTGGTCATTCCCGAATTATTAAATCATCAAAAAAAGGACAATAAAAATCACGCACAGCAAATAAACATACAAACATAGTCCCCTCCTCCCCTTTGGATCAAAACCAAACCCCTCGCCGAACTACTCGACATCGAACCGTTTCCTACGGTAAGACCATGCAACCATGGCCAGTACGATCACTGGCGAGAGCGCCAGTGAAGGCATCTTCGACGCCTTCACGTCAAGACGGGCAAAGAGGGACAGACCACTCCTAACGCCATCGGTTCGTTTTTGCGACAGAAAACCCTCCCTCCCTTGTGTTATTTTTTGCGGTGGATACCACATATGGAGGTTTTTTAGAAATCGCAAGGGGAAAAAACACACTAATTCGTCGCCTCACTTTTTTTTTTTCTGCTTAAATAGGGAAGGAAAATTCGTCACATAATTGGCATCTACGTCCGAAACCTTGCGCTGAGCCCTGCAAGTAAACACCGTACACGTGCGACTGACGACGAATCGTTGGCTGGCACCTGGCAGTCACCATCTAAGATCCGAGCTGCAGCCGCCGACCAAGAACGCACTCTAACGCAATCCAGATCGTCGGCGGATCTAAAATCTGCAGCTGCAGCACAAGCCGCCGCCGCCGCCGCTAGCTCGAACCGCCGGAGAAGGACGTTGCCGACAGCCCGGAGCAAAAGCAATCGAAGGGCAAAGGAAAGGCAGTACCAGAGCAGGAAAAAAATAAACCTCTGTTATTAGGCGAAACGAGAAAAAGGAGAAGCACGCGAGCCGACCTGTTTCGCTGGAGCGGGAGCGATCTACAAAACCCGGTCCAAAAGAAGCTCGAAGAGGCTATCCAGGGAAGGTTGGCGGATTCGTTTTTCACGTTACATCACCCATTGCTGAAGAGTATGCAGAAAAAAGGAAATTCTCAGTCTATTATCTGAAATTTGAAATCTAGGCGATGTTTAGTTCTAAGCTTACATGTCAATTCTCCCAGATGAACCATTGTACATCAGCGAAGTCGTTCCTCATGCAATCGTACGCAAACTTCCTAACCTTCGTTCCTGTCGCAATGACTGGATTAATGTGCTTACACTTTCATACAGGACCCATCATATCAGCAATTCGAGCTAGATGAATGCGCACCATCGACTCTTCGGCTTAACTGCGTCATTGTACGAGTGTGGGCTAAGAAGACAACGGAACCTGACTACAAGCTTCATATCGAACTCGACATTGGCCTAGCCTCCTTGCAGTTTATAGGCAAAAGTGTATGTCAAACAAACCAAATTATATTTTTCTCTTTGCCATAAGATACATAGCTAACATACTTTCGCCGTTTCATTCTTAAGCTTGAAGTATTCAGACACCCGCTCCCCGAAAACTGCATTGTATTCCAACTTACAGACGGCTTTTACACTTCTTTTAACGATCTCCCCGTTGCCGCCAATGGCTCCGCAAACCCGAACCCCGACTTACGGGTGATGGAAGCGACGGAGACGGCTTCGTACGACGCTATCATGAAGATCAATAATCTTGAAGAGTGCATATACGACGCAGAAAACACCAGGACCAAGATGGAACGAAACATCCACAAATACTGTCCAAAAACGAAAAGAAGTTCGACTTAGTTGCCGAATATTCCGGCAAGAAACTTGACGTCAAGCGTGTCATGAAGGCCATTGCACAGGAGAAGAAACGCTCGAAACCTCAAGGCGCCTGCGCGACACCATGAAGAGCGACACTGCGGCAAGAAGAAAAGCGATTGCTCACGGGAAAGAGAAGCAGCTGGAACTGAGGAAACAACTCAGTACTGCCAGGCACACTTTGCAACACAAGATCACTTCTCATGAAAGTGTCCGGGTTTCGATGGCAGCGCAAAGGCGGAGAATACTGGATGATGTGCAGAAGATATATCCAATTGAGCACGTAGGTCTCTCCTGGAAGCAATTCTTTTTTTCCCTTGCTAAATAGAAACAGCAAGATAGTATACTAATTTTTTACCCCATCAGATCACGGGCGAACCTCTCAACTTCACGATATGTGACCTCAACCTTCCGAACTCTTCATTCGAGGGATACAACGAAGATGCTGTTGCAGCTGCGCTTGGTTATGTAGCACATGTCGTGTATTTACTCCAATTCTATCTCGGCGTATATCTTCGATATCCCTTGCAGCCCCGCGGCAGCACCTCATTCGTCACGGATCCAATCAGCATCATCCAAGCTCCAGGATGTAAGATTTGTTGCCCCAGGTAGTAGTTCCGTTACAGCAATGTTATGACTTAACTAAATGTCAAATGTTCACGCTAGATTCCCTTTATGGTCGAAAGGATCCGTATTTTATCGGTTCGAGTACGGTGTGTTCCTACTTAACAAGAACATAGAACAAGTACGTAATCCTCCGCTTCACAAATCCATATTGGAGGAGAAATTAACGGTATTATTCTCCTTAGCTCATGAGTTCCCAACACTGCATGGTCCTAGAACTGCGCCACACGCTGCCAAACCTCAAATACCTTCTATACGTTGCCACCGCGGGCACGACTCCAATGCTTATACCCCGACCCTCCTTCCTTACTACTACAAACAAAAAAAAACGGTTACCTCTGGCGGTGAGCTACGGAGTGGACGCGTCAGCTGTCATACTAACACCTTCCGCGCCTCCTTTCCAGGCCGAACGTGAAAGACCGACGAGCCGTTCCGCTTGCAGCTCATGCCGAAGACTGTCGGGAAGGCGACGTCGGCGGTTTCCTCGGCGGGCAGTAGCACTGATTCGCTGACAACAGCGCTGGCGGTCCCCATGGCGAGGTCCTCGTCGTCGCACGCAGCGGGGAGTTACGGATCGTCCGGTAGTCCCAATAGCCTTAGCAGTTTCAACAGCCTGAAGAGGACGCTTAAGAGTTCGAGGGGGTGAACTTTTTTGTCGGTATGTAAATTCAACTATACGTCTTTCTTATGTAATGAGAGGATTTTGCTAATCTTTTTTTTTCTGTCAAGCAGCTTGTTTTTGGCCGACCTGTACCATAGTAATACACGCGAAATGCATCCATTTGCTCTTCCTTTTATCGTTATTGATGATATCCCTATATGCCCTTAATTTATTGTCCCTTCCGTCCTCCACCGCAATAATGTACTATAACTGTATTGTAATGCCATGGCTTTTATCTTAAATCTCGCGTCGCAAACAAGCAAGTAAACGAAAAATGCATTGAAAGTTGCTCAAAAAACGTAAATTTGTACAAAAGAATTTCAACAGTCTATTCGCAAATGAAACTTCCGTAGTGATCCACTATTGCAAAGAGGGGGGGGGGGGATAATAATACAGATGGGAAATAGACCTATCAAACATCTACTCAAAACGCTTAAACATAAGAAATGCCTTGCCTCGCCGAAATAGAAATAATACAGGGTATTAAAACTGTCATATACTAAAAAATTAAAAAGAAACTAGTCTCGCTCAGCAGTCTGCTTCCACGTATGCTGTAGCGACAAAACACCAGCGATCGTTCCCAGTACTCCGTCGTCGACGCATTCAAATAACCACCATCGAGCATACTCCAGTGAACCGTCAGCGGCGCCCAGCACATATTACACGTAATCTGCCTCCACCACTCCTCTCCTCCGCCGCCGTAACGTTCTTCTGCCCCGGCTGCATCCTCAGGTGCCGCACCCTCAGCAGCCTGCCGAAGTCCAGCGCGACGTGCACCGCCCAGAACCGGCAGCTCCACGCCCACAGCCTCTTCTGCGTCTCGACGGAGTATTTCAGGATCTTATGCTGCGCGAGGTACGCCAGGTTCTCGAGCAATTGGTAGAATATGTTCGCCGCGACCTGGGCGTACGCTATCGCGCGAGGTGGCTGTCACGCGGCGGACTGTCGAAGGTCTGCGCGCCCCACTCTAGGATCCCGAATATGCCCACAGGCGGGAGAAGATGCGGACGTCAGATATCAGGTTCGAGAAGTTGCGCAGCCGGGTTTCAAGCGATCTCGCGCCGGGAATGCGGGTGGCGAAGCGGGAGGGGCGGGTAGCTGTCCGGACTCGTCGCCTGTTTTTGGTTGGTATCGGGTGCGTTTAGGCGCTCGAGGGCGGCGGCGGACGCCATCAGCGTGTATCCTGCGAGCATGAGGACCTTATCCGACCCCGAGTGCGTCGATAGTAGCCTGGTGATCCGCTGTAAGTCAGAGGGGTCCTGTTCATAGCTTTATTGTTTTTTCGATCATACCATTTGCGAGGGAGAAGGGGGGAAGGGACAGAGTGAGTTTGTTGCGTATGTGAGAGAAAACGAAGAAAGCACGCAAAAGAAAATTCACGAATGTTTTCTGTTTATTTCTAAAACGCAAGACTTTCCGCTGGTGATATGAGCGTTAACGAACCTGTTGATGTGCGCTAATCTCCTTCGGTTTCTTCTGTTCTGTATTACATAGAGCAGCCATTGGGATACATCAGAGTATGATTGCTTGTGCGGACCCGCAGACGAGCCGAAGGGTTTCTCCTCGGCGTCAGAGTATCCTTGGTAGGCTTCCGGTGCGTGCTGCGACGGTCCCGCTGAACCGTCACCGCCGAGCGCAGCCCCGCCGACGTCTGGTGCCCCTGGTGCTTCCGCCATTTGTTATCCTCGAAAAGAAGGTAAAAACAACTAAGGAATTTATGGGTATATACGCTAGCTTAGTGATGATAACTGATGGTGTTTAAAGAAGTATATTAAGAGGAAAAAAAAAAAAAAAAAAAAAAAAAAAAAAAAAAAACAAGAAAGAAAGAAGAAAAAAAAAGGAACGCGATGATAATATGTTTGTCTTGGGGGAGTCTGGAATATTATATATTACTTGAGCATTGATAATAAAGGCGCCCCATTTTTTGCTCTTTGCCGAATTATCGCAATAGCGGCCTCGGCTACTTCTCTAAGGGGGATAAAAGGAAAAATCGGGGGGACCTGTTTTTCTGCGCATGCAGATGCCAAGAAAGAGGAGCGAGCGATGGATAGGGTCCGTGCTGTTACTTCCAGAATTTTTTTTTTTTCTGTTTTCGATACTTAAGCATTGTTCCCTCAGATGTAGCAACGACAACCCACCAACCAATTGAGAGTTATATCGAGGTCAAATTACTCAAGTCACAACAGCAGCAGCTTTCCTTGTTCCCACAGCTCGGGTAGGAAACATGGCGCTGTAGAGCTAAAACCTGAGTTCTTTACTCACGGGTCTATCAGTCTATCCTTTAGCTCTAAGACCTTATAGCCTGCTCAATTGCGCCTTTTGCGCTTGTCCAATTGAGCGAAGAAAAACAGAGCTATAGAGATAGTAGATATACTCAACAAAGAACAATGTCACGCAAAAAGTAATCAAAGCCGTCACTTCGACCGCGGCGAAGGTCGCGAAGGTCGTGAAGGTCCGACGAAGCCCAAGGCGGCACCGCAGTTCGTCAAGAGAAAACTGAACCACTGGTGACGAAGCCCCTACACAAAATGCACGGCGGCCGGTAAAGAAGGCACTTCGGATGATGGAGCCCAGCTGCTGAACGGCAGGAGCTGAACAAGGACCAAAGAGGATAGCTCGCAAAATGTTGGTTCCCGCGACCTCACCTACCAGGACGTGATCGCAGGGAGGATAGCCGCTAAGCAACACAAAGCGTGGTCGCACGCCGTGACCATCTTAAAGAAGCAGCGGAGAAAAGGGTCGAGTACCTGCAGAAAGCACGATATCAAAAGCCGAATGCTCGCACTGCGCACGTGTTGAAAACCTGGGGAGGTATATTTATATACAGGCAGATTTATACGAATCAAATCGTTTACTCGTTACAACCTACCATGAATGTACGGTTGCTCCTTCTCTTTTCTAGAAAGCGGTTTTGCAGTTACTATTCTTACATGCTTTCAATGACTTTCTTATTTGGCGTTATACCTTATATGCACAAATTTGCTAAATATCTGTCAATGGTTTCCTGCGCTTAGAATCGGGAAGCCCTTAAGCAATTGACCTTCGTCGGCAAAAAAGTCCGTCCCTGCCGCCATCCGGAAGGATATGTGGACTCCTATGGCTACGGTGAGGTTCAATAGCAAGAAATACGGCTCCTCGCCTATCACCACCTCCGCGAGTACAAGAGGAGGCACGAGACGAGTACGACCCGAAGATCCTGACGACTACCTCGAGGAAGGAAAGGAGGGACAAGCTGATGGACCAAAAGGCCAACTCGATCGCTGACCTTGCGCGGTGATGGACCGGGCTCAGGCGAGTGCGATAGCATTTGGAGGATCGTACCGCGAAAGCACAGGCAGAATATCTCGAAGCGTTGGCAGATATACGCCAACGTGAAAGAGCAGACATGAGAACGGAGAACCCGGGTTCACGGAAGACCAGGTCAAAGAAAAGCTCGAGGAAGTCTTAAGCAAACTGGAACACAGTCCTCCCGTAGTAGACAGGGTCAAGAACCTGGTTCACATATTCTGGTCGGACCTGCACGATGCCGAGTACGCCAAGTCGTGGCCTGAGGTCGTCACGCATCACATCGCCCCCGTCGGGCCTCGCACACGCCTCTGGACCCGGAACGGATCTTGAAGGAGGAAGGCTATCGACTCAAGAGCCACAACGACCTGCGAAAGGAAAAAACCGCGAAAAGACTGATCATGGAGAAGCGCGAGGCAAGGCGCGAGGCAAGGTTGCAGGCTAGGCAAAGGAGAGAGCGAAGGAGAAGAGGGACAAGATGAGGGCAGAGGCAAGAAAAAGAATGGCAGCAGAGGCGCGAAGAGGCACATAAGCAGTCAGGAAATACGCGACGAGAAACGCAGAAAAAAGAACGCCGAGCGTGAAGCGCGGAGAAAGGCCCTGGCGGAGAAAAATCCTAGCGAACGTACCGAAGCCGAAGAAGCCGAGCTAAGGACGCTAACGGCACAGGCCCAAAAATTTGCAGATGAAAGGCTCAAAAGGAAGGAATTGAAAGCACAGGAGAAACTCAAAGCGCTGGAAAAAATCAATCACCTAGAGTTGACCGATAAGGAAGAATTCAAGCTTTCTGAATTACGAGAATGGGCTGAGAAGAGGCTGCAAAGTCAACAGGAAGGATCACCCCTTGCCGTGCCGCCGAATTTAGATACGAAGCCTCCGCCGGAAGTTAAAGGGGGCCGAGATTTATCAGAGAGCTAGCTTTGCGCCATTACTGAAACGGGTGAGGCAGCCAAAGCGAAATATACGGAGCTGAGAGAGATGGACGAACAGGAACTAGATCCAAACCAAATGTCGGTTCTTCAAGCGTTGGAACAGTGGCTCGAGAACAGGAAGAGGAGGAAGGAACTGGGGATGTCCCCCGGCTGCACCCAAACCTCAGTACAGGCGCACCGGATGTCATGTCTTCCGATTATGGCGCAGGGCCTCCTGAGACCTAGCACATCCTCGCCATCCCGAGGCTTCGGAGGAAGGAATCAAAGCAGAGGAAAAACTCAAGTTCCTGGAGGACAAACCAGCCTCACAGCGGACCCCGACCGAAGTGAGAAACTCAAGGAGCTTAAGGAGTGGGCCGCAGAAAGGCTAAACCGGGAAACGACCGGCGCGCTTCCGAAACTTCCGCCGAGCCTGGACACGCATGTTCCAACTACCCAGTCCCCCTCCTCGAGAAAGGCCCAGAAGACACGCTGGAGGCCCGGTTGGGGCGAAGAAACTCCAGAGGAAGGCGCTGACGGCGCGGGCGAAGCTCATGACCCTGCAAAGGGTACCGCGCAAATTACGCACCGAGACTCAGCGGGCGAAAACTCAGGGAGCTAAGGGGCTGATAAAAGCAGCACGCGAACCAGGTGCGACGGAATAAGACACCCCTAGCACCTCCGGTCTATACTCCGCCGTAGCCGTATAGACCTCCGGGAACAGTTCAAGAAAGTGGAAGTTGAGGCGAGAAGAGTATCTACGCGACCTCAAGTCCGGAGGACGTCCGCAGGCACGAGGCTCAGACACATACCCAAGAAACGGGAGTACGAGCGAATTAACGAAGAGTTCGGTAGGATCGGCGCGGAGATCAGCGAGCTGGAAGCGGTGAGCCCGGAAGTGACCTTTTGGAAACGCTCAAGAACAAGAGGGCTGGTCTGGAGGGCGAGCAAAAGAGGCTTTGGCTGCTGATTGACGCGTGAGGAGGTGAAGCGGTTCAGGGCTTTGAGGGAGAAGAAGAGGGCGGCACAGAGGAAGGAGCTCTCGTGAAGAAAAGGGATTGCGGAAATTAAGTTGGAGTCGGCAACTAACCAACGCTAGACTATTCCACATATATATATGGTTATTGGGATTTTGTACAATTATAACTACTTAACAAGAAAAAACGAAGAAAAAAAAGATACTCAGGATGTAAATACTTGTCGTTGACAATACTTATTAGGTACGGAACGAATAAATCTGCGAAAAAAAATCATGTAGATATTAGAAGAGATTGGTATATATATTGTAATTAATGATAAGCTGTTACCTTTACAAAACAACACCAGATAGATGCCACTTTCACACATAACGAGCCATTTTCTCTTACTGGCCATCGAGGTTGCTTTTATTTCTCATTGTATATACTAGCATAGTGCGTGGCGCTAGATTTTAACGTTAACTGGTATAAGCTTGTAATTGCACCTCAACGTCAAGTATGAGTTTTACCTCTCCAAATTCACTCTTCTAGTCTTCAGCAACACAAAACTTACGGATATCACATATAATTACACATTAAGAAATAAGCCTTTAAGCATATTCCCACTATCAAAATGGACATACCATTCAAATACTTTCCTTTTGTCACAAGAACCCACATGCTCAAAAAAAAAAAAAATCATCCCCTTTCTCATGCACCTTCGAAAAGATACAGTCTCCCATACCTCCCTCGGAAGCCTCGGAAGCCCCTCCTGCGCTTCCGCAGGGTACGGACTCCGATCCGTCACCAATTTCAGAGTATAATCGTACTCCACGTACCCGTTCGAATTCGGCCACGAGCCCGTAAAAGCATTAACCTGACATCGTACGTACGCTTTAATTCCTCAGCTTCGGTTTCGTCGTAGTAACCGCCGAAATTATCTTTCGTTCCACCGCGAGAGTATGTTACTCGGTTTCGCCGTTATGCGTAGGTTGAAGTATAATCCTCCCCTTCATCATTGTCATCGTTGTCTTCGACTGTTTGCTATGGTAAATTCTTCAACGTCAGCGGTATAAAACACCTTCTGGGATCCCGCGAAGCTCAACCTTCCGCGGCCGCGTACTTCTTTTACCTTCGCACCCGATTCGTCGGTGGTGAAGCTGCCGCAGGTGTTCGTGCCGTCGTCTTCGAATGTGAGTGAGAACCACTGGTACCAGTCGTAGCTCGAGACGGAAGCGTCGGATTCAGGTGCAGGTCCGTTACGTCTTTGCCGTCCAGGCTCGCCATGGGGTCTGGCGCTTCCTTTTGAGTTGGGCTACCGTAGCGCCGTTCCGGCTGGAGACGTACTTGCGCGCCGGTTTGAGAAGCCGGGCCGTTGCTATGAGCTCATCTAATGTTGTGAGCTTTGTTCCTGGATCTGGAGCTCCGACGCTTTTCGCTGGCGGTACCATGGTCGGTGAGAAAAGTGCCCTAATAGTTAAGAAGAAATAACAAAAGAGGGAGAAGGAATAAAGCAGTAAGGGGACTATAGAAAGCTATTATGATTAGTTTTCTGGAGCTGTTAATAGACAGGCACAGAGCGTACTTATAGCTCAGCCGAAGAAGGCTGTGTTCACACGGAATCACAAGCATAGTAGGATTCGAAACATCGATACCGTTACCGATTCAAGATCAGTAATAAACACCATAGATATTTTAAGGATTCATGGAAAAATTTGCGCCATTGTTCAAATAGCAGTGTTACTTTTTCTTTCTGCGAGAACGGGAAAAGAATCATTATAATATACATTGTATCGTAAACCCTGCTTGCGTATGCCATTCCAACCCTACCTGCGATGCAGCGCATCCAGCGGAAGAACGTCGTTGGAAGAAGGAAAAGAAAAAGTGACCGCCCCGTACAAGAGTTAAATGAGTAAATTCGAGCAGAGCGCCTTTTAGCTTAGAAGCACTAATATGACCGAGTCACCGCGCAGGAACCTATGACGAAAAGGAAAGAGATCAGCTTCGCCTCGGACATAGTGGGTTGCAGTAACGGAGGATTGGTGGTAGGAATGGGCGGTGTGTATACGCACAGCTTGCTGATGAACCTGTCTTGTTGACCGGCCTCCCTTTCTTCCCCTGCGAGTTCCTGGGTGTCTCCGTCCACATCTCCTTTACGTTCTCCAGCACCATGTTGCTGTGCTGTCGAAGGCCTTGACGCGTGCCAGCAGCTTGCGGTTGTTGCGGCAGGATATGAGGACCTGGTTGTGTGACTGGACGGCCGTTTTCAGGATGCTTAGGGGACCGTTTTCGAACTCGTACTGCTCGAGCTGCGTGATTTCGTACTCACTGCCGGCGGAAAGAGAAAATTCGTTAGCAAAATGACGCACAGGCAGAGGGAGATCTGGAAGAGTTGAGAGAAGACGGTTTCGCTTACGTGAGTTCGGCGCGCGGTTTGTTCACAAGATCACTGGAGGAAAACAGGTGAGGATCGTTAGCATCATTTCGTATATGAGTCACGTTGAGAAGAATATCGCCTCTTTTACTTGCTGCGATGAGTAGAAGGATAGCAGTGCGGATATGTAAGAAGGAAGGGAGTAATGTAAAGTACGCCATGTTTTGATGTTTTGGAGAAGTGGTTCTGGATCGTCGTTTGCGTGGAAATAGAGGGAGAGGTGTGGAGAGGTGTGGAGAGGTTGACGATGAAGACAAAAGTTTTTGAGGTTTGAGTTTCAATAATTTTTATTCGGAAAAAAGTAAAAAAAAAAAAAAAAAAAAAGAAAAAAGGGCCGGATTATTTTTCAATTGTGACTGAGTCTAAGCCCAAAACGGGGAGTATATCAAAAATCATGTGATTTTCCTTGGCGAAATAATGAAAATAAGTAATCATATATAGAATTTTGTGGAGAGTCCGCGTTTAGTTTCCATGTACCGACCGATCTACTATAGAATTGGTGAGGATGGTACTTTGGAGCTTCTCGAAAAAAAAAAACACGGCCTCTTTTTTTTGTCGTGCACCGCCATTTAAGCCTTGAGTACCACCAATATAACCTTAAAAAAGAAGGTTATTTTAGAAAGAAGGTGATATCGCAAATTTAAAAAAAAGCAATATACACCACTTCACTTACTATCTACACCAACCAAGTTGAACCAACCGCCTCTAAATCACGACTTTCTCTCTCTCTCGAATATCCTTTAGCACAAAGCTGTGAACACGCTCTACTCCCCTTTCACACGCACTCGTCCAGATAAGGACAATTGATTAAGATATTCCCATCTATTACACTTCCCGATCCTGTCTAAATTGAAAAATATAGAAATGAAAATATATTTATTTGTTCATCTATCTTTTTTTTTTTTTTTTTTTTTTTTTTTGACTCCCAGGAATGTCCTTTTGTTATTGTTGTTTTCTCAAAGAAATCTTCTTTGTTAATGTTTGTGATCTCTGTGAATCTGCCGTTTTGTCGTCTTATTTTCCTTTCTTATAAGAAGGACTGTGTAAGACGCTGCCGGGAACTACTCCCTTTTTTTTTTTTTTTTTTTTTTTTTTTAACCTTTCTTTCTCTTACTCTCCTTCTCTCTTTCTTTCTCACTCTCTTTCTCTCGTCACCCGGGACGATTATCGTCGGAGACAGCGATAGACAAACCTCAAAGGATAAAGTAGTAGTAGTAGTAGTAGTAGTTAATTTTAAAGAACCAGATTCGGAAAGGGAAGGGGGAAAAAGGAAAAGGAAGAGGAACAAAAGAACAACACACTACCCCGTACTTGGAATAAATTACTATTACTTTAGGGTCGGCGCACGAACAAAACTCTTCACTCTCTTTCCTTCCCTTTTTTTTTTTTTTTTTTTTTCCTTTCTTCCTTTTCTTCCTTTTCTTCTTCTCTTTCACACTCTTCTTTTTTTTTTTTTTTTTTTTTTTTTTTTTTGTTGCAGCTGTTCCTTCTTTGTTGTTTTACTTTACTTTTACTATCCTTTTCATATCGGGCTGTATATATTGCTATTATATATACTATACATTGATATCAAGAGAAAGAATGACGATGAGAAAGAGGACAAAGATGATATTATTATTATTATTATTATTATAACAATAACACCTCTTTTTTTGCTTCTCTTTTAAAACGCCCGTGTTTCTTCTTTCTTGTTTGAGAAAAGCCGTACTGTACTGTGTAATAAAGATCTGAAAAAAGAAAAGGAACGAAACGGCTTATGGACTTAGCCGTATCTACAGACTACAACGCGTTATTTGGTTGGTTGGCATAGCGAATTTCTCACGTCTGCTACTGCTACTATATTACACACACACACATATATATTACCACTTGCAGTAAATAAAGGAAACGCCGCCCACCATTTCTTATTATTGTTATTATTTTTATTTTTATTTTAGGCGATTTTTTTTTTACATTTACAAAACCCCCCCAGAAAAAAAAAAATAAATAAATAAAACAACCAAATCACGACAACATCAACGAAGGGAACCTACGAGGGTTTCCCTCCCAATTCAACAAGGGCTTTCCATCATCTTCATCTAACATAGTTTCCATCTCGATACCCTCTCACAATAATCGATCTTCTTCCAGCAACGTTCGTTGACCGACCGTAGGAATCCAATTTTTATAAATTTACTACGATCTCCGGTCGCTAGTCTTTCCGTATTTTCATGTCGTCGGTACACCTCCATGCCAAAGGTTTCTAAACAACCGCTGCCCCGCCTCTTCCTCGTCGACTCACGAGTCGTCGAAGAGCGGCGGCATGCTCTGGAGGTGGACAAAATCCCCAGGACTGTCACCGCTACGGCCGATGCGACGTAAAGAAATGGACCACCGTTTTTTTGTTCTTTTTTCTCTCTGTGGGATAGACTCAATGGGTTGGGACGTTGCATGCTAATCACCTTTTTTGGTATTTGTAGTGAAAGTACTTTACAGCTTAGATGAATCACTTCCGAACTGTCTGGCCAGAGCTAAGGACGTGCACAAGTTCGTGTTGCTCTTTGGACGGAGGAGACACACCGATTGGTCTGGTGGATCTGAAAAACTTGCGTACTAAACATTGCTTATTTCGAGGTCAGTCACCTGGACATGCATTTGTGGACTTTTATGCAGGTTCCTTCCACTGGTCACAAATGCGTTTTTTGACTCATTCTCTTGTCTTCTCATAGTCCGGAATATTGCACCACCAAGGTTCGACTACTCCGTGTACGCCTTTTGACTATTCCGAACCGACACTCCCCTATAGGATTGGGTCTATTGTCGTGGGTTCTGTCATTGCCTTCTCTGAATGGTCTCAACCTCCGAGCGCAGAGTCACTCACGTCGGCACAAGCGAACCGGCTCGTTACCGGCAGGGTTCAGAAAAGTTTTTGCTCGGATTGTTCGCGGGAGATGTACGGGAGACGTTGGAAGTGAGGATGAGATTATGCCGCGTACCAGCCCTCAAACAGTCTGACTATGTTAGTCATATGAATCAGCTGTCGTCGATCTCGAAGAATATGCCGCAGGGGATGGATGTTGCTAGCTGGTGGACGAACAGTGTAGTCATGGGCGGCCAAGGCCAGATCCCGGGGCCCACCGAGGCACAATCCTCCTATAATGCATTCTCCGATGTCCCAAGTTCTAGTGGGCATTACTCCCCTTATGGGCAGCCGCCACCGGGACATCCTGGCGCAAATATAGGCCCTCCACATGGTATCACAATTACCCGCCCCCATATCCGCACGGTCATGGTTACCAACACCCTCAACAGCAACCGCCACCACCACAACCCCCTCATCCTTCCCACCAATACGGGATGCCTCCTTCGCAGCCGCCCCCGCAACATCAACCAATTACATGCACCTCCGCCGCCTTCGCATCCAGCAGCTGCTCACCCACACCCCAACACAACCCGCAGCGCCAGCGGCAACAGCAGCAGCATCCACCGCAAATACGAATCCTCCACCCCCGGCACCTGCGAAAGCTGGCTCATCTGCACAGACCGCGCCTCCGCAGCACGCAGAAGCAAATGACTCATGCACGGATGACCAAGCGCAGCCTCCAACCAAAAAAGGAAAACGAATGGTGGGTTAAGAGGAGTAATTCCTCTGCGGGTCCTGGACGGCCGCGCAAGAACCCAATCATAACCAGCAATCTGGCTCCGAGGCGGGCAAGATTCCTCATTATCTCGAACCGTTTCCGAACCTGCAAAGCAGAAAAAGTCAGCCAAATCGCCGCCGTTCCATCGCCAGCTCTGTCTGTCGCGGAAGCTGTTCGGCAACAATTGCCGAAGGAGCCTATAACTCCTCCCTCCGCCCCCTCCTCCTGTCATCTAACCCAGCTTCTCAGCCCTCGCCGGAAATCCTACCCGGAATGTTCTTACGTCACCGCCACCTGACACAGAGACGTGGACTGCGAGCACTCTCGGTATTCTCCGGATGGTAGGAATTCATTAGCACCGCCGCCGCCATCGGTCGACTTACAAAGGAACGAAACATTGTATTGACTCCTGTATATTCTGACACGAGAATAACCCATACCCGACGAAGCATCTGACGTTGATTCGTTATTCATCGGGTCGTCACCACCGCCACTATCACGGAGGAAGTTGAAGAGGAGGAAAGAGGCGAATCCATCCCTCCAGGGCCGACATCGCCTGCTAAGAAGCTGATTCTGGAGCACTAGGGAATACCGCCCAAGTGCGACGATAGCGACAACGCAGGTGCAAAAAACGCAGTCCGCGGCATTCTCCTGCAGATATAGGAAACTCCATTGCAGCGGCATCAAATCGTCATTGACGCAATCAAACGCCTCGTCATCATCAGCGCAAGGCGCACCAGCGCGAGAACATAGCGTTGAACATTCGGATACGATGTCTGCACCGACGATGTACAACTACTCGGCTCCCAAACCGGGTGACTACAAGCTCACCAAAGACAAGCAGCCATTGTCAAGAAGCGCGGAAGAGGAAGGCCCCCCTGATTCTGATCCGTAGGAAATTCCGATGCTCTCCACCATCGGATGGTGCTCCTCAATCCGATGCTGCGGCTCCACCGTTGGTGGATGGTGCAGCTCCAGCTCCAGCAGGCGATGCTGCCGTGAAGAGGAAACGTGGCCGTCTTCGGGTAGCAAGAAGAATCCTGAAGAGAAAAACCACGCGCCAAGTACATTACAAGGAACGCATCGCTCGGCAGTGCGTGCGAAGATCGCGGCCGGTGAACTGCCGAACACTGTGAGCACTGTGGTGCAATCGAGACGCCAACGTGGAGAAAGGCCAAGGTCGTAACGAAGGATCCAGACACTGGAGAAGAAAAGGAACATGAGGTGCAGCTTTGCAATCGTAAGTCAAGTCCCTCTCCATTTACTCTTAAGTTGACATCGCCCCTACGGGAGGTAAAGAACTTTTTAGCTGATAATTTTCTCCTTAATTCCAAAATAGCTTGCGGCCTTTGGGAGAGATCACAAAACTATGAGGCCGGAGAAGTTTGGAGAGTCTTCAAATGACCAGCCAAACCGACCCGCAAGCCACGATCAGGAAGAAGAACCGGCGATGGACAAGGTGGCATCCCAAGCGACCCTGCAGAGCTACGAAAAGGAGTTCGGTGTTTATATCTTTGGATTCTTTTAATGCTGCGCGTGATATCAGTGACGGAACCACAATCCGGCCGCCCACTGACACCCGAACCCGAACGTTCGCAAACAAAGAATGGAAGGAGGCAATCAATAGGAGCCTGCGGAGGATCCAGTCGAGTCTATGCCATGGGCACCTCTTACGACCCTATCAACCTCGTTAGCCGTCTCTCAACACCCGACGGGTTTTATTCCCAAGCGAAAGAAATCTTCCAAAGGCCTTGATGCAAGGGTGCCAGAGAATCAGCACGTTCGGATTGGATGCCGAGGAAGCACTTGATAAGGAGAACTTGCACCATCGGAGGGAGAAGAGATGGATTGGGAGGAAGAACTCGCGAGGGTCTTGCAGGAAGCCAATACACCGAAAATAAGGATGATTCTGGTGAATTTGCTGATGGATTGGCCAGACCTACAACACCTAGCCTCAAGCCGGTGGTGGATCAACCGAGTTTAAGACGCCAGTAAAATTTACTCCAGGACTTGGGTCGCTTCTACCGGTAGTCCGTCTCCCTGGCGATCCTCGATATTTGCTAGTTTCACTCCGGCCAGCTACTAGCAATCCCAATGGCAGCAAGTTCCTTGGGACGCCGCCCAAGCTGATGAGTCCAGCGTCTGGAGAAATCATGCTGGAGCTTATCAATGAGTGGACCAGGTCCAACGATCCGAACACTTCACGCGTGCTCGAGAAATGTGAACATGACGGATGACATCTTTACGGACTTGGATTTCCCCGCGATGGGCGATTCACTGCTGACTTCGGATCAACCCATGCCTAGCAGCCCTCCACCACTCTTTGCCGTGTACGACGAGGCTAAAAGTGGAGCGGACGGCACGTCCAGTTTGTGGAGCGATATAATCCCAACGAGCCCCAGACCCAACGTCAATACATACTCCCTGATGGTGCTGGTCAGGTAAGCAACGGTAAAACACTTGCCGCGGTGCCTGAAGAGGCGGATGGCATGGGGCTGGACCTTGACACCAACCTAGTCGTTGACTTTTCCGATTTCGTCGCCACCACCCAGAAGCTTGTCTCTGCTACCGCTCAAGCACCCGGAACGACGGTCGCGGAAAAAATTAGCACTGCCGAAGTATCTCATCAATCCAGCGGAGGAGAAAAGTCTTCGTCCGAGGACGACTAAACAACCGAGCAGTAGTTATGCGGCGCTATCTTTCCCTGGCAATATTTCCAGTAGGTTGTCAACATTATTCATATCTCTCTTAAGGCGGTGCGTTTATTGAACTCTAAACTTTATACATATATTTTCCCTTTTATTCCCCATAGTGTATTTTAGGCTTTTCTTCCTTTGGTCACGAACACCATGATGGATGCCCATTATAGGAATTCATTTTACAAGCAGTCATTACGTTCTTTTGGATACACATCTTGTAATACTCTTCTCTTCTAAATTCTTCTTTATACTTTATCTTTTTATCTCCACCTTTTGGGAATAATACGGCGTTATAACTGGCCCTTTGGATTAGCAAAGAGAACACTCATCCCCCTGCATTCGTACCTTTTTACCTACTGTCGTTTCTGTGCCCGATATGTATATGCAACCATTCTTTAATTACACCTTGTTCTTGTTTCGTCTCGTTTTTAAAAATGCATTCTCACGGAGCAAACCATTCTTTTCAGATATCAGATGCGTTTATTCCCTTTTCTTTTTTCTTTTTTCATTCCAGCACTTTTTTTTTTTTTTTCGCGTTCCTTGATGTTTCTTTGAACGAGGACCATACATACTATGATACGACAGAGGGCATTCATGCCTACGCGCGCGTGTACTATTAAGCATGAAGCAAGTACTATGCATATATTTACTTCCCTTTTTCTTCCCATTTTTTTTTTTTTTTTTTTTTTTTTTGGTTGTACAGTAGATGACTACTATCCTGTATTGTATACACATAGAGTTGGCGCTCCGTTGCTTGAGGGCGAAAATGGAAAGAGGCGCTTTTTCGTACTTTGTTCAAAAAATATTTCATTCCTAAGGATATAGGGCGATTCTGTGACCAAGTGAGGTGACCATGCGGTGTTGGATGATGATATTAATAACAATGCCGGCCGTCCATTGTAGCTCGACGTCTTGGAGAGCTTGGGCTCCCTTGCTTATTAAGGTTAGAAGCGGTTTAATTCATGGCGCTAAGAACGGTAATGTCCTTCTCTCCACTGCTTAAGAAATTTGACGATGAAACCATCCGCCCTTTTTTTTATATATATATACACTTCTCATTTTTTCTCCATCTTCGAAAACTATATCTTCAGTCTTAAGATCGAGTCTATATATAACAATCATATACGGATGGTGCCTATTCTCGTACAGGTGAGCTGATTGAACTGACAAAAGGTAGTTATTAAACATGCATACTTATCAATTATCTTTTCCCTTCCCAGAATTGAAGGTTCGAAGCTTCGAAGGCTAACCAAATTGATCGAAAGTTCACACCTCCCAATCCTTTATTATTTATTTTTCGCCCGAGATCCGAGCTTTTATCTCGGAACAAAAACATACCAAAACCCTTGCACGCACGATTTTTCTTTCCCGAGGGCGGACTTGATCGAGAAGGAAGGACCACAGGCACACACACACGCCCGGTTACCATGATTCCCCGGTACACATCTCCCGGTGCTCTTCTCAATTGCTGGGTAACCTGTCGAGAGCGCGAACTGCAATGCCTCTGAAAGCTAGGGTACTCGCGCCGGAGTTCGCTTCCGTAAGTCTACATCCTACATGCCACATTTACACCACTTCCAACCCCCCCTTCTTCCCAAAGAAAGCGGTTCCCGTTAACTCAAAAAGCACATTACATCCTAATTCGAATTTTTATTCAATTTTTTTTTTTTTCAGCGGCGCTCAATGGCGTCAGACGTGACCACCTCGCCGTTCCAAGCTGCCAAGCCGGCGCAGCAGAGAACGACGAGCAGGACGTCCTCTTCCACCAAGCCTACGGCGTCCGCTCGATCGAGCTAAACCGTCCCCGCAAATTCAACGCGCTAACCTGGTCTATGGCATCGAAAATCTACCCCGGCTGCAAGAATGGGAAAATCCGACCTAGCGCAAGTAATCGTGATTAAGGAGCCGGCGACAAAGCCTTCTGCGCCGGCGGCGACGTGATGGCGCTTGCGGAGCAGAACAAGCTGGGGAAAGCAGGGCAAGAGAAATCGCTGGAGTTCTTCGAACTGAATACAAGCTTGACCACTACATCGCGAACTATCCGAAGCCTTACGTCGCGTACATGGACGGCATAACGATGGGCGGCGGAGTGGGGCTTAGCTTGCACGGGCAGTTTAGGATCGCGACGGAGAGACGGAGTTTGCGATGCCGGAGACTACTATTGGGTTTTTTCCGGACGTGGGGCTTCGTTTTCTTACCGAGGATGGACGGGCAGACGGGACGTACCTTGCCCTGACGAGCGAGAGGCTTAAGGGTGTTCAGGCGTTGTAAGCCTTCTTCTTTCTGTACAACTTGTTTTCATGGGGGCTACGACGCCGCTGGAGATAGATCTTTTTTGGCTAACAGGTTATATTACAAAGTTACGCTGGTATCGCAACGCACTACGTTCACTCGTCGACGCTCGCGGATATGGAGGCCAGATTGGCAGAGCTCAGCTTCGACGACCGGTTGACGCTACCCCAACGGCTCGGCCTCGTCAACGATACCATCGAGGAATTCGTAGCCGAGCTTCCAGACGACGAACCGATGCAACTCGGCGGAGACGTCAGACAGTCTATCGACCGGTAAGTCTTTCAAAAAATACATATACCCTTCTTATGTATGCTACTACAGAACAAATATCTAAAAGGGTAAATATTCTACAAAGCTGCTTCAAGTACAACACAGTCGATGAAATCCTCATAGCACTAAACGCCGAGGGACGGAATGGCCCAAAAGACCGCCGAAAAGATCCGTCAGCGCTCCCGACGTCCGCCGCGTCACGCTGCGCGAGATGCGCTACGGACCGATTTGGGGCATCGACGAAGCCTTCGCCCGCGAGCACGCCATAGCGGCCACATTCATGGACCACCCAAAGTTTCCCGACTTCGTCGAGGGCGTCACGAAGCAGCTGTCGAAGCAGCACAGGGGGAAACCGCAGTGGAATCCCGCCACGCTGGAGGAAACGCCCGAGAGCATCGTCGACGCGTTCTTCGAGACGGAGGGCAAAGTTAGGATACAGTTCGTGAAGGAAGGTGGGGGAATTACCACGAGTACCCGCACACTTGGCTGGGACTGCCGACGGAGGCTACGATACGGGCTATGTGAACCAGACGCCGATGCAGCAGGTGGAGCTCATGGAGCGGTTGCTGAAGGAGTGGAAGGGGAAGAAGGGCGTCAGACAGAAGGTGGAGGATGTCATCAAGAGGAAGATCGTGTTTAACAACGTCGGAGCTGCTGTCTGGGTTGGCTGAAAAATAAAAATATATCACTAAAAAAAAAAGTAATCGAGTTTTCATTCATCCTACGATTTTGGTATAATTATCTAAACCAGTTTGTTGCATAACTTCACCTTATGTCTTTTTTTTTTTTTTTTTCGGGGTTTGGTTATGTTGGCCGTGCGTACGTAAAACACTTATCCAACACCTCCACGAAACTTGAGCCGTCTCAGTGTATCATTTCTCTCTGCGGTTTACCCACAAAGAAGGCATCCATCTCCATGAACATTGTGTTAGAATTTTTTATACTATTTATTAGTAATTAGACACCTGTATATTCTGTTTCCTTTCATTTTTTCTTTCTTTTTTCTCAGATTGAAACTCCCATTTGTTATAAATATCAAACCAATCGTGTTGCGCATTGCGTGGCGCGCTGGTACCTGCTGTGCCCGGTTACACTATCTTAGTCTTACGTCATAGGACGCAGGTAACAGCTGGGAGGGGCAAAGGGTCCGGAAGAAAATTCCGTAGGGCAGGTACAAAAAACAATGTATCGTCCCAAACGCATAGAAGAAATGTCCCGGTAATCGAGCAGGGAAATCGGTCTAGAAGGAAAAGAAATAAGAAAGAATAAAAAGAACACAAGACACTTCATATCATTAAAGGGCGGCTTTGATAGACAACAAATCCAACGTCATACCGAGAATCCCTGAACACACTTTATTTTGCTCGCTGCGAAAAAAAAAAAAAAAAAAAAAAAAAAAGAGTTTTTCGGGTTGGGGTAAAAAGGGAGAAAGCGAGAGGCCAACATGGGGTCATGAAAGACAATGAATGATAAGACTGTGCGACGGCTGGTGAGTTGTGTCAACGATAAGTATTGCGTGCATGGGAGCGAAATTATAGCGCTTTTCTGGATGGACCATTTCGTTTACAAGCCACTCCATCATTTGCTTTTTCATTTTTCAGTTATCTTCCCTTTTATATGACAAGATTGAAAAGTACTCGGGTGTATGGAATTTTTTTCTTCAGGGCCGCGTTGCGCCGGTCTCATCGTCATAACAGGTTTGGGTAGCTGGCGCGACTGGCACAGCCTATTGGATGAAAACTTTTTAAAACTCCAAGGTGTCAAATAAGGATTGCCAATAACGAGCCATGACCAGACGTGTGGGATTTGGCGCAACGGTTTGTTCCAAGGAAAAGGTCCTACGGATGCAAGAAAAAACATAAGGAATTTTAAGCAGCTTTTTGATAACGTGGACATCCGGTGGCTAATCGATAGTCAATCAATTTGGCTAATCATCGAAGGGGGAGCCGGTGATTGTGCGCGAAAAGCGAGCTTGATCTCGATTTCGTCGCGACAAACTACTTTGCAGTATGCATAACGTCGTCATGTATAATGTACCAGAAGGTAAAAATCCTCATTATTAGCCACAATTTCAAAAACAAGTTAGTTCGGACCAGTAACAAAGCGAAAATCTTTTTTTTTCTGCTTTTGCAAACAAAGCACTATGCACTGAGGCTGACGACTGTCTCTCACTGGCCACTTTTGGTCCAGAATAGTATCCTTATTTTATTTATTTTATTTTATTTTTTTTATTCTTGTTGTTTGGGAAAGAGGGTAAATTTTGGCGACGAGTTTCCTTTGGCGCGAACACCACCAAGGCCCAAGAGGGGACTTTCCTGTTGCTCAACCCCACGTTGTTGTAATAATATCTGCCTGCCTATCAGTGTCTATCAGCTCAAGAATTGATCCTTATAAAAAATTATTTTGAAAAAAAAAAAAAAAAAAAAAAATTTAACGAGGGGTAGTAGCAAAAGCCTGTCTATACGCGTTGTTTTTATGACGCAAAATGAACTATAAGAAGCCTTTCATTTAAGGTAGTGCTTCTCAATGCTCGGCTTGCTTGACTTATCGGAAGGCACAGCGGTATAGAATAAGCATGGAATGAAGTATTTTTAGCAAAGCAATTCTTTCGGAGAATGGAAAGGTGAAGGCCAAATCAATTGTGTTGAACGGACAATCAACCACCGACTGTTGTTTGTCGACATAGAGAGTAGTAGTACTGTGAGTACGTGCTCCAAGCACTGAACCATCCAACCAAGACCTCGCATTCAAGAGTCAAGACACGCCAATAAATCCTTGGTGGCAGATTTGTTTCCGTGCCACCACACCTTTTCGTGAAGTAAAGGGTCCATTCTCGGGATAATTGCTAGCTCTTTTTCTTGGTCAAAGAAATTCCATGCCTAGGTTCCGCGGATGCCCGTTGTCAAAATGCCTTTCTTTCTAATTCCTTTCCCCGTCAAGATGCTTGCTTAATTCGCGCCTTGTGAACTTTTTAGCAGAAAATAATAATACAAGCAGCAAAGAATATTTTTTGGCAAGCGGAATACTCCGTTTCTTGTTTCTGCGCCGGTATAACCGCCCGTTCAATTGAGAATACCAAGTAATTTTATAACGGAAAAAGAACAAAGGAGAAGAACCGGCTTAAAAATATATTCTCTCAGCACTCCTTCCCTGTTGCTGTCTCATATGCTTCATCATGCTTCTTCGTTCGTCCTTGTAGTACCCCACCTTGCCCACCTGGAAGGACAAGACCCAAGATGAAGTGTGTGAGTCCTATGCCTTTTCGGTCTCCGAGCTGGAAGTGCCCGGACGGTTTGAGCGTTACCCGTGAGGGAACACAAGGTATCGCCGATTTCCAAGCTGGCTGGTGGATATGAGGGGAAAGGCCGAAACATTGCGAAGCAATCCGTTTATGCTGAGCTTGAACAATAGAGTGATGAAAAAAAAAATTAATTTTTTTTTCTTTTCCTTTAACTCTTGCTAAGACGAATTGAGGTTGAAATGCGCGATAATGGATGTTGGTAGGTCTGTATAAGTTAGTCAAAATGTTAAGACGCTACATGCAGACCGAACCAAAACCAAAGAAAAAGAAAGCTGCGAGCGGTGGTAAGTCTTTGAAGTTCCTTTCTGTAAGACAAGGAAAAGTACCAGAGACGGAGTATATGTCCACAATATTACCAACCTAGGTATTTACAGTGGCAGCCACTATTCACTTGGAGGTGGGGCTAATGTATCCGCAAGGTCTGCTCCAACAGAACACGCAGAAAATGTTGGTTAATGATTCCACCCAATTGAATTGGCAGGTTCTTGTAAGGGTAGTGTGGCGGCAGTTAATTTTTTTTTAAAAGGAAGAGGGAAAAAAGAAAAGAAGAAGCTCGAGCAAGACGACGATCGCAAGCCGGGCTAGACTTTGGGCAAAGAAGAGCGGGTTTGACGGCTTTCAACGGCCGCGACTTTTATCCGTTTGTCCTTCCCACGCTTGAATTATGAATCGTCGGAAAGCAAAATTCTCTGAATAGGTTTTGGCATTTTTCCCGAGGATGAATGTGCTAGGGTTGTGAAGTCTTTGTTATCATTTCAATTGACCAGAAGCTAAAGTTACTTGGTAGATGTTACTTACTTATTATTCTAATATCGATGTCAAAGCTATTCAATTGTTTTTTTTCCTCCTCTCAATGACTTACTTCCTCACATTCGCATTTTGGCACGACCGATTTATTTACTTTTGGAAGGCATGTGTAATTGGTAATAATAATGTACATTTGTTCATTATTTGATGCTTATATACGGAACTTATATACTGCATTTGACTGCATGCGAACGAATCGTTTGCTGCTCGCGATAGCGTAAGGCAAAGAACGAAAACAGGGAGACAGACAGGAGAAAAAAAATTGGAACATTGAGAAAGCCAATACTAAGCAAACGCAAAAAACTTAACAGAATATATATGATACTGTATGTGCTCGGGTCCGTTACATGAGAGAGGGCATGAAGAAATTACCAATTGACAATTAGTCTCCGTTGTAGTCCTTTTAGGAAGAGGGGAAAAAAGGACTAGCAGCAATGTATGGATGATATTTTAAAAACTTTTCCCACCAACCAGAATATATATAAATAAGAGTATATTTAATAGGATAGAAGGATTTCAAATGAAAAGAAAGAAAACAGTACAGTAATTTTGGAACGCCATTGATCTGAACCTATACCTACGAAACATAGTAAAACTCCCAAGTGTCTCCACCCATGAAGAATGTGCATGACTGTTTATTACATGAAGGAAATATAAAGATGTCAGTATCAAAAGAATCGCTAGCAAAGTGAGTTATAAAGATGTGAAGGAAGAGGGCCACCTGAGCTGGGGAAAACGATAGGAATAATATACTGCGGTGATCATTAAAAGGATTTTTTTTTTTAAAAAAAAAAAAAAACTTCATATGAAAGCTGAAAAATGGAACACTGAAATCAAAAACAAGTTAAAAGGAAGAAAGTATGAAAGGAGGAGAAGTAACAACTATGAGATGTGATATATATTCTCACAGGCTCATGTCGTCACCAAAGAGCATTTTTGAGCTCTTCATCGTAGCTCAATTCGGAATGCTTGCCCAGCCGACCGAGAGCAGCGCTCTCCACTTCTTGGAAGCTGCGGAATTCGGCGTCAAATCATGATTTCGCGCGGCCATATTCGTCCACTTGTCGTTGAGATCATCGATTCGGTCCTTTTCGAGTTCTTCCAGAAGGGCACGGTTGTCTGGAGAAGCCTTCGGCTCGGATTTCAAGATGGGAGTCGCAACTTTATCCATTTTATCATCCATGGAGAGAGGGTTGAAAACTTACCAGCTTCACATTGGAGATAGCGCTTGATGGGTTCATCTTCGCAGTTGTGGTGGACAAGAAGGCATTGCTTCAGTCGGAGTACGTCGCTCTTCAGGCTAGAGACCAATTGATTAAGGTACCGGTTGTGTTGATGGAGCAACCGGCTCTTTTCTTCCAGGCGCTGGTTCATAAGCTTCTTCTTCTTGCGGCATTTGCTCGCGGCAATGCGATTGCGCTCTAGAAAGCGGGCGCGCTTGTTGGAATTACCATCGTCTGATGATCCACGTCTGAGCCTTCCTCCTCCTCCTCCTCCTCTTCTTCTTCTTTGGGTTCGATCGCCGAGCTTTTGCGCTTTCTGCCTGCTGCAGGTGCGTTGTTGGAAGCCTTTGGAGCTGGCTTACCTCTTGAGACGCCTGCTTCGGCCTACCGGCCCTTGTGGGCTGCCGGGGTTTAACCGGCTTTGTTTCTGGTTCTGTGATGTCGACGCTATCGTTCGTAGAGATAGAAACTGATTTTTGGCGCGGAGCGGTGGCCTTTTCGACTTTCTTCGGTGCCGGCTGTCCAGCACTGAACCTTTGAGCGTCACCATTGCAGATCGTCCGCCGACGTGCTTGCTTCACGGGCAATATTGGGGTGAACTCTTCCTCCCGCTTGATGATAGCGTTGCACCAGACGAATTTGGTTCATCTGGGCTAGTAATCGGGCTCGTGGAGGGCTCGGGGTACTCGAGAAAGGGTTTGAATAAGAAACGGGCTTGGGCTTCTAGTGTTTGAGAGAATGGGGGATCGGATAACGACATCCGGGTCGTCGGGTGAAATGGGAGGAGAAAGTGGTGACATTGGCCGCCGACGAAGCAAGTCGCTTTCGGATACCTTGCCGATTTCGATATTTGGTAGCATGACTGCCGTTTTGTCGTTTGAAAGCGGAGACGGCTTCATTTTTCCAAATGAGCAGTAGTGTTCAAGTCCATCGCAAGGCCTGACGTAGATGGTGTGGAAGATATTATGGACGTGAAGCTTTCGTCGAACGGGTTCATGCCATCGTTGAAGATGGAATTGAAGAAACTTGGGTCAACCTTCCACCGGCTGACGGCGTGTCAACCACTAGGTGGGAAGGAATGACGAGGAGGTGGTCCTCAACAATGTTTCCGAGCTCATAACCTTGGTGTCACGGACTAAACGCCGTGAGGGTTCAATATATTTAAATTTTGTTTCCTTTCTAGGAATCCTTTCGGATGGATAATAAATCGGGAGACGTAAGAAAGAGAACTTGAAGAAAACAAGAGAAGATGGATCCTTCTTAGGCTTATAATTTATTTATTTTGTATGTGGGGGCGATCGTAATAGAGTCCGGAGGGGGGGAAGATTCCGCCGCTGTTGTACTAGTCGATAGCGCCAGAACGGTAGTAGTTATCGCAACAGGATGAATGTGGGGTCTTTCGCAACAAAGAGTGAAGGGAGGAGAATGCGAAAGATTGATTCACTCTTAAAAAAAAAATACTTATTTTGTTGCGGCTTTTATTTTTAAATATATATATATTGAAGACGACGATAATGATAATGATGGAGGATGGAGAGGAAAAGAAGAGAAGCGAGGAGATAGAGAGGATATATTAAAGGATAACGAAGAGAGCAGTTGAAAGTATTCGACCGGCTGTCAAAGAAGAGAAGGTGCTTTTTCCGTTGTATTGCGGAATGTATACTTTGTATAAGTAAAAAAAAGGTATTCTATTTCAATTTGTATCTTTTATTTTCTATTTTTTATAATTTTCTTTTTCGAAATGGATCGTGGGGCAATGAGAACCAAAGCCCAGCAGTTTCTAGAATGGCAAACGGTATTTTGTTAGCACACACGCTTTCTCGAATAATAATAATAAATAATCACTCAAAAAAAAAAAAAAAAAAAAAAAAAAGGCACTGCTGCTATTGCTGCCCGTTCTTCCCTCTTTGTTGATAATCTATAGATAATACTATCCATGTAACTATCAATTGCTGATAGCTACTTGCTCCTTTTCTATCTTCTCT
>AZLU01000078.1:142900-172564 GCA_002224055.1 Pezizomycotina sp. ARF18 | reverse complement strand
GCTTTAACAAGCAAGCTGGATTCCGGTCTCGGAGCATCGAAGAAGACGAAGATGGCGATAACAGTAGATCTCTGGAAGTCGTTCACCCGCAAGGAATAACTCCAGCTGGTTGAATGAACTCTCATGGCTGAAGGCTTTTCCCCCGACGTCGTCGTTCACGGTGCCACTACGCTCGATGACATGAGTGCCCACGTACGATAACATTCAAGATGAGCGTCACCGAATTGACCATTCGCATGCGCTCCAAGCCTCGTTCGCTCAGCGAGCATGCGAACTGCTTCGTACGCCGAAACCGCCGCATCTACTAATCGCTTCGTCGTCAAGTCTTACAAGCGCGGGCGGGAAGCGACTCGCTCACGTGGCAGAAGATATGAGGTGCCAAGCACTCTGTAAGGCTTTCGCACTCGAGTTCAATGCGCTCTCCGGGAATACTACTCCATCGACTTCATTACACCACTTGTCTGAAAGGTAAACTCAAACCCGGTATGGGCTCCGCTGACGAGTGCATGTCCTCGAACCTTCATCGAAGGGACGTACGTAAAATATAACAACAACCTGCGGGTTACGTCAATAGAAGACACACCCTCCGATCGCTTTAAAAGCAGCACAAGCCTTTTCGCATTTTACTTTCGAGCGATCGAAGGGGAGTTCTTGGTCAGCGACCTCAAGGTGTAGACCATACTCACGACCGGCGATCCATACAAAGGACCCCGAGCGCTTTAAGCTCACAGACACCAATCTCGGCACCGAAGGCTTCAAGTTCTTCTTCGCCAGTCATGTCTGTATGCATCTGCACCAACTGGGACTTAAGAGCAACTCCTTTATGCTCATGTCCGGTCTTACACCTTCCGCGAAGAATGGCCGAGTACAGTAAATAATACGATCTGCTGTTCCAACAAGCTCTGCGGCCGTACATCCGCGCTTAGCAACGCTAAAAATGAATACGTACCCGGATATAGGTGGTGTGATACATGCTTCCCGCAGTTACGTTCTACAATCGTGAGGTGGCTATGCACTTCTCCGGGGCCAATCATGAGTTCGAGGCTTCAAAAATTCTTTTATGAGAGTCAGGGGAGGAGCACGCCGCGATGTGCCTTGAACACCGTGGGGATGATGGGTTAGGCGTGGTGTCATATGCCGATGGTCACTGCTGCTCCGGCGGGTAAAACAGGGTCGCACAGCTGCATGCGTATGCCGGAGATGACTATGGTGTCTTCAGCGTCCGCGCCTGTGACTCGTGGCCGCTCGTCGACAGGAAGTAAAACTCGAGCTTCCGTGACGGCAGGAACTCCAGTAGCCGCTACTGCAGTACGAGCGTTTGAAAGACCTGAAGTTTGCCACCGTCGCCAAGAATTCTATGGCTCAAGTTTTACGCAAATCTAGTCGCATGTTCCGTGGTGGCGAGAAAAATGATGACAGATCAGAACAAAACTCTATTCATTCCTAACTTCCTGTACCTTTCTTTGCATGTTGACGGCTTTAGCAATCTTTTTAGTCTTTCTTAAATCTAATAATGAAAACGGAATCAGCACTAGTCCAATTTATAAGTAATCCTGTGCTATATGACACCCTTTATGTTCATGGATAATATTTAACAAAAGCATTAGTAAACCAATGATTCCGTAGATCAGATCAGTGGATTATCGATAAAATACATCATATTGAAAAAATTTAATAACAGTCCTTTCTCCGAGTCCTCCTACCCGTAGGTTTTTCTTTTGATGTCTCTTAAAGACCATAGCTGGATATATTCATATAGAAGGAAGCCAGATAAGACATCGCCATCTAGTTCTCGTGAAGTACCCCGCGCACCTGGAAATCTCAACTGCATCTTCGTACTGAATCGAAAATCGAAAATTAGCCAAGACCGATCCGAAAAACCGTTTATCATACCAGAAAGGTATAGGTTTACTCACCGTCTTCCCTCCGACCTCCACTTAGAATGGTGCAGGCTAGAATCGTAGTAGACCTCCCTATGGGCGCTATCGTCGGGGAATTTCTTCTTCTTCTCGTCGGGCTTGTAGCGTATGTACTTCGCGTACTGGGAGCACCAGGGAATAGAATGTTATCGCAGATGACTGTGACGCCTGGGCGTACGAGGCCAATGGATTCAGCGATCCTGATATCCGGCACGAAGAAGTTTTCGAAGTGGTCGATGTAGAGGATATCCAGCTTTTCCACTCCGTATTCCGCGGGTAGACGCTTCAGGGAGTCAGAGGAGGATCCGACGACGACCTGGAAACATAAAGACAATAAGCACGTGCATCGCTAAAGCAGGGGAATATATGTAGAAGAGAGAACGTTTTGGAAGCTTTTGCTTACGGTGATAACATCGCTTAATCCCGCCATGCCAATAACCTCCCTCATGATCCCCGCGAACTGCTCACTCTGCTCCAAGCTCAAGTATTCACGTTTCCCTTTTTCTCTCTTCCTCGCCGTGAACTTCTACCATCTTCGATGCGAATAGGATGAGCTGTAACCCACGTATCCGCCGAGCTCGGCCATGATCTTTGGCTTGACCTTTTCTATCTCCACGGTTATGATTTTACTTTGTCGGGTCCGATGTTCATGAGAAGGTCTTTTCGGACTGGTTGGACCACTTGTCGATGGCAGAGAGGATGGCGAGGGGTGTTGCGTTCGGACTCCGGGAGGATTTGAGGTGCTCGAGAACGCGAGTTTCACGGCCATCATTCCACTAGAATACTTCTGTTAGTGTCACCATATATCGAAGCAAAGCGGTAATGGGAGGAAAGGTACGCACGTAGGACATTTTGGTTGTTTGAGAGAATGGACGGGCTTGGAATAGTCGAAGAGGGTCTTGCTTTGCTGCGGAATGCTGTGTGAAGATGTGATAGTGTCCTTGTGCCGATGAGCATCTGAAGGCTTAAGCTGATGATGTTAAAATAGAAAGGCTTACTGTAGAGGATGGAATCCTTCTCGACTTTATAGTAAAAGGCTTCCGGTGCTCAACGATGCTATATCGATAGTCTCAAAATATGGCTCAAGTTCTCCTAGTCGTCTTCTATAGCCAGCAATAGTACAAAGTGCGAACCAGAACGCGGGACTGCCGAACCCCCAAACCGAATAAACCCTAAAAGCGTCACCATTATGACCTATGACCGTGCCTTATTAGGCAATAGCCATCAATTAATCGTGTTTACCTCCTCATCGTCCGACTTTTTTTTCGTTGGTAGCCGTTGCCGTTGAGTTCGCCAGGGGTTCATCGGCGTGATGTTGAATTATCAGATCATCTAAATATATGTGACTCTTATCAGTAGCGGATAAGAAATATCTCCCGTGGCGTTAAGCTTTTTTGGACATCTTAACAACCGTCCTCCGGATCTCCGCATTGAGTCGGGGTTGAGAGCATTTTCCTAGCGGATTGGGAGGGCTAATCCGTGCACGAGATCAGGCGAAAAATTGAAACAACGACTGGAGATCAACGAACGCTCGCTAGTAAGAAAGACGCAGAAAATCCTCCCTATATATCTGGGCGCTAGTCTTAAAGGGATTAAGAAGTTCTTTAACCGGAGATAGGCGATAGGTGGCTTTAATATAGAGGACTACCACTTATAATACTTACGAGAATACGCGTCGCTCGCGATATTCTCTACTCTGCTAATGCTTTTGAGTTATATGTAGAACGCGATACTTTAAATTAATATATTCTAGAGAGAGTACGACGAAGGTTAACATATTATTCTTTAAGATCGATAGAGTCGGGCTTATATAACCGGTCTTTAGAAGTATGATATATCGAACCGCCGATACGTAAAATAGATATAACGCGTAGCTTCTAACTGATTTGCCAGATTTTACCGTTTATGGTATTTAGAGAGGAAGAATGATTAGTAGTGATAAGTTTATCTACTATTTTATAGCAATGCTCGATGAGTTAGACGTATTATGTATTCTTATCTACCTCTATTTAAGACCTCGTAGATAGTAATATTATCGTAAACTTTATTATAAGCTTTAAAAGTCTTATTAGAAATGTTTAGCGTTCTGTCATTCCTAAGCCTATTAAAGGCTGTGTGGAGAAGAAGTGCGATATGGAATTAGTTAATGGCATAAAAACGGGAAGCGAGGCTGGAAAAGGCAGTATCATGTGCAGCACAGCGTGAAGTCTACATACGCGTGAGGATTCTTTGCATGGGCTGTCTCTCTCTGTCAGACATGTAATTTCATCCGAGTGTTTTCAAAGACTGTTCGTGCTTCTATAAAGTTTTCTGGGATATTTACGCAACAGGAGATATTGTACGAATACTTGTGAATTCGGTATAGAAATTATCTACATGAAGAAGAATATAATTTTATCTAGTATTACTACTACAATACCGATTATCAGGCCAATACGGCCTTTTAATTATTTACTAGTTCATTTGACATCTTTTTTTTTTTTCGACGCCATCTATCAAGACAGATCGAGATCCAGGTGTCTTTGCTTGTTGAACATTAGACGTGAGGGTGCTTCGGTCCGTTCTTCCTCTCAACACAGAGGTAGTCTTCGCCCACATTCCCGAGCAATCCTTCTTAATCCCTGGATTGTAGCTCACGAGATCCCCCACCGTCAATCCTTTAAACAGCTTCACAATCGCATCGCAAGTCTGGTCCGGCTTAACAACGTAAACCCGACGCAATCACCAACCATTCCCGGCTGGATAGGCTGCGGCGTCGTAACACCACCCGGAGGCTGAGTAGGCGTGGGAGGCGGGTTGTTACCCTTAGGAGGGTGCTGCTTGCTCGTCTTCGTCTCGACGCAAAGGTAGGTATTAGCCCACATTCCCGAACAGTCGGCCTTCACTGCAGGGTTGAACTTGAAGATCTCGGCCATGGTAAGGTCCTGGAATTTTCCGATAGCGGTGTCGCAGGTATCACCCATCTGGGCGAAGTACCACCGCGTGCAGTCCTTGACTTGACCAGGTTGGACGGAGAGGGAGTGGGGTTCGTATCGGTCGGCTTGGTCGGCGGGGGAGTACCGGATTGATCGGGATGTGCCTTTCCTCCTTTAACTTCGACGCAGAGGTAGGTCTTAGCCCACATACCCGAACAATCCTTCTTGATTGCCGGGTTGTAGCTGAAGAGTTCGTCCTGAGTGAGATCCTTGTACTTCGGTACAATGTCGGAGCACAGTTGCCCTTCCTCCACGAAGTGCCACTTGTCGCAGTTCTTTACCTGACCGGCCTGAACGGGGAAGGAGTAGGGTTGGTATCCGTGGGAGTGGGACCGGTCGGTGTACCAGACTGATCGGGATGCTCCTTTCCGCCTTGACTTCGACGCACAGGTAGGTCTTCGCCCACATACCGCTGCAGTCCTTCTTGATCGCGGGGTTATAGCTGACGAGCTCATCTTGAGTAAGGTCCTTATACTGGGCGACGATCGCGGAGCATAGTTCCCCGTCCTCGACGAAATGCCACTTATCGCAGTCCTTCACTTGACCGGGTTGAACCGGCGACGGGGTAGCACCGGGAGCAGGACCTGTGGGGGTGTCCAGCCTTTTGTGCGCGTGCAGACGAACGTACCCGAGATGAGCTTCGTGCACGTAGCGCCGACGGCGGGGTTCCACTTGACGAATTGGTCGAGGGTCAGGCCGGCGTACTTGGTGATGAAGGTGTCGCAGTTGTCGCCGGAGTTGACCTGGTCCCAGCGGTCGCAGTCGGCGGGTTGGCCGGTCTGCGTTGGCCCGGGCGCTCCCCCAGTGGAGTAGGCGTGGGGGTTTCCGTCTGCGGCGGCGGTTCGTTCGCGGCTTCGACGCAGTAGGCGTGGCCGGTGGTCAGCTTGCAGCCGGCGAGGTCTTTGCCAACCGAAGGGTTCTATAACAAAATTGTTAGCATGCCTACATTCAAAACGGAACGGTAGGAAGAACGGATAAGTTTACCCAGCGCGTGAACTGGTCAATGGTAATGCCCCAGTTCTTCAGGATAACCTCGCAGGTGGAGTCGTCCGATGCAGAGCTGACGGTGTACCACGAGCAGTACTTGGAAATTCCGGCATCGGTCGGGCCAGGAGGAGCATCCTGTCTCGGAAGGACGGCACCGGCTGCGACAGCAGCGACCGCGGCGGCGGCAAGAGAAGACGAGTACTTCATTAGTTGACTAACGAAAGTTGAATGAGTGGAAGTATGTCAGATTCTGCTTTGTATTGCAAGAGATCTACGGAACAGAAACACTCCCTGGCACGCGCACCGAGATAAATATAATAGGATTCAAGGTCTATAACAGAGTATGATAGAGTCGAATAGTCATGGGTTCGTATAGTAGTATTCGCGCATTTTGCATGGTTCCACCGCTTCTAGTTGCCGCTTGTTCAGGGAGCTCCAGGCTCGTTAATTCGCACTGGTCCTCCAAAGAACGTGAGTCTTTACGATCAAAGACTAGGACGTGGATGTTATTATCGACGTCTCGGGCGAAAAGAAGAGGACAAAAAAGAGGACCCTTTCTGCATCATATGACCACGTGTATATTGTGATTCGGGACCGCAGCGGTTACCCCTCCCGTTGCGTAATAATTGGAATTTCTCCACTTTTTAGTCCTGCTGAAGATTTATCATGTCTTCAGCAAGGTCTCCTTTCATCCGATCTTTGACATGATACTATGAAGTGTAATGTGTCACCGTTCTAGAAACTCCTTCAGCGCGACGGACTGCCTCTTTGTTTCCTTTTTAATTTCCGCCTGAAGATCTCCAGACCAGCAGGCCGCAAGTGACTGAGAGTAACATTCCTCATTCCTCCATGGTCCCAGGTTCAAACACTATCACAGCCCTGTCCAAAACTGCCACCGGATCCTGCAGCCAAGGTATCGATAAGCAATATCTGATATCGCCACCAAGTACTACATACTCTTATATTCGCTCTTTCTCTTGGATCCTGCGTTACCTTCGCGCAAATCATCGGCGCATATTCCGCATTGGTTAAATTAGGATGGAAAACTGATTCAATCAGACCGCGGAACCCTCCAAGACTGTTGTGCGTTAAACGATATGTCTACCTAGCTCGGGCTAGCTGCCCTCCAACATACCAGGCAGTTGAAACCCAACGGCCAAGAGTTCGATCGGATCGAGAAGACTAGGATGTCCCTTGCTTTATCGTACAAGGCTTCTTTTCTATCACCGTTCAGTAGGTCATGATCAACCTGTTCATACTGACCGTTTAGGACACTTGGCGTAAGCGACAATTTAACTGTTTTAATGGTTTACTTAATCACGAGTTCCTTAGAGACTATTCACGGAGGGCTATAGCCTCAAAGATTCCGGAAGCCGGATAAGTAGTGATAAGGCTCTTAGCAGGTATCTCGCGTACAAGCTCAGAAACACAACTAGCTCCACGATTCATGATATCATGATAGATGGCTTCATTAGCGGTGAAACGGGCGGAGATTCGATACTGAGAAAACGGAATGTCGAAGCTAATGGGAATGTCACAGATTGCAGTTAACGTTCTGTACAAATGTTCAGATACACGTGATAATTTTGATTTTGAAAATTTTGAAAAAATTTTTTTTGGCGGCGCTCCAATTAACCGTCTTTTTTTTTCATTGCATCACCAAACTTTACACTGGCGAAATTTATCTATCATCGGGTTAACGTTCCATTTTACAAACAACCCGGTCAACCCAAGCTCACTCTCCCAAGCTCATGATCATCTCAACTATCTAGACTATTCACATCCAATCAATAATTTCATATCATCCGGCAAATATCACCGGCTTTCCCTCCTGTGCCTGGGACTACTTCCTCGTAGACAAGTGGGACGCGTCTCCCAAACCACCACAAGAGCAAGCCCGCTCCCCGCGCAGCAGTTTCTCTCACTATCCGACGCCGGCCGGGTACCTACTATGACGTCATCTGCAAGCGCACGAACGCCGGCGCAGGCGTACCACCGCCCCACGCTGACCGCGCATCCCCGGTCCATCCAGGACTATTACAAACGGTCCAAGAGCGGCGTATATCAAAGAACCCAGTCGCTATAAGGACGTACTACCGCCCCGACAGTTCGTTCGATAGACTACGCGCGCTAGTGAGCGAGCACCACCGCGACCTCGGCGACGGGTCATGACCTGTCAACTATTCGACGACGAAAACCTATATAAAGACATCACGCCTGAAGACTTCATACTCGTGTTCGCACGTACTCGAATCGTATAGCTACGCTGAAGGAACATAGCCATCTTGGATCCGTTGGACGATGATGAAAACAGTCCGGCGTATTTTACACTGTTGAACGGTTTTCGTGGTTGTATACCGATAAATTGCGCAAGAGGAAGGGATGGGTGCTTGTCGTTAGCTTTGATAGGAGAGGAAGGAGGGTGCATGAAGTTAGATTTCGGGCGGCGGATTTGGGCAGCCAGGTGTTCATTAGGAGGGAGCAGTGTGTAGTGGCATGCATGAGATCATGAGGGATAATGAAGGGTTTATCGGAGGGCAGCGGGGAGGATGGGTGGGACGAGTGGGATGGCACAGGGAGGAGGAGGTATTGGTAACGTCGTGATGCCTTCGAGAATATTCATGGAAATAATGGTCTCTAGCAGACCGATAATGATGAACCTGTATTCACTACGTATATATGTTTTTCAGGTATCGCAGAATTGTATCAATATCATTTTCGCTGAATTTATCGAGATCAAAATCGCAACAATTTCCTCCAACGCAGGTGAAAAAAGATAATATGAAAATCTAAGAGCTATCTAAGCCTTGAGGAATGTAAATCTAATGTACACGTTTGTCAATAGACCAAACCGGTTAAACGTTCTTTCAGTATCGCTGTATACGAGTCGTACATCTTGACAGTCTATCAAGCATTCACACAATAAGCATCCCCACCACAAATTATCGCACGCCGCATTCAGTGACCTATTCAGCTGCCGCAATCTCTGGAGCGGATCTTAAACTATCCGCGATAGCCTGGCACGTATCCCCTGCCTTTCAACATACCACCTCTTGCAAGCCTTATTCGTACCATCGCTCGTCGGCGCGCCGCTCGGTGGAGCCTGAGTTACAGGACTCGCGGCGTATCCCTCAGCAAGTGCACACAATACGCCACACCAGCGCCCAGGTTAGTACACTGCGAATTTAAAGTCGGATTCATGCTCAGGAACTCGACATGGTAATGTTTCCGCTTTTAGCGATATCTTCGCACTGTCGCCGTCATGCACGAGACGCCAGTCGTCGCAGTTCTTCAGTGCGGATGGTGGAGTTGGTCCCGGAGGGCCCGCCTTTTCGGTTGTGGTTGGCTTGACAGTTGTAGTTGGGTAGCAGCTCTTCGGAATATTAGTCGGCGACGGAGGGATCGGACCTGTGAGGGCCGTGGATCGCAGTACGGCTGCCAGGAGGTGTAGCAGGTACCGTTGTATCCACCCGGATAATCCGGGGTGTCGCAATACCATCGGGGTCCTGGGTCGGTCCACCTTGAAGAACGGACAGTTCGCGAGCCGCTTAATCAGGTCTAGCTGCGCGTTCTTATCGACTATCTGCGTCGATGTTGGAATTGGTGGGAATTCGGTGTTGAATAACCAAGACGTCGTGATATTTGGTGGGTTGGTCACCGTCGCACCCGGGCCGAGTGTTTCCCATACCACCCCGCGTTCGCGGACGTGATGTTGGCGTAACCTGCGCGTCAGGCATCGTCGAAATAGATATTTCGTATCGGAGCCCGGCGGGGATATACAGATATATTTACCAACCATACTATCGAGATTATCGCACTGTTTATGGATTGTGGGATTCCACGAGCGCAGCATTACGTCGGTTACGCCGCCGCCGATGGAAGATACTAGCTTCGCGCATGTGTCGTTCTGCGCGACCTGCTGGACGACGCACGTGGGGATACCGTCAAAGCAGAGGTTTATACGGCGTCGAGCTTGTCGGCGCTGATTTGAGGTTGTTATGGGATATTATAGAATCGCTGGCAACCCTACGAGACTTGAGAGGGACGCTATAGTGTCGCCGTTTACTGTGACGTATTTCGATCCGCACGTCGTAGCCGGAGGAGCGGGAGTAGTAGCGGTACCACCCGGTGTGTAAGTCACGGATACGCGGTCGGCGCAACATTAAGATGCTTTCACGGACTGAGGTATCCGGATCCTCGGAGCTGTAGTCGTACATATTGTTGAGGTGCGCCGCCGTAATCTGTAAATTACAGTCTGCGCACTGATCGGGTTTCGTCATGGCGTTAAGCACGAGGCCGCAGTACTTTGACGTTTTCGCATCCTTAAAGACATAACAAATTGCGCTTGTACAATGGTTTACCGGCGAGGTTCAGCGGTTTCACGTGAAGTTGAAGCCGCTGGATAGGACTAGTTGAAACGATTTGTCGCCGCAGCGAGTTTTGGCATCCGTTTGAAGCTTTGTGAGCGCGTCCTGGCAAGGCTTAGAGCAATATCGTCGAAGTCCTGCTGGTGCTCGGGTCGAGCAGGTTACCAGTGTCGAGGAAGTCCGAGCAGGCAGTGATCTGGGTCGAGAGGAGCGCGCGCATCCGGCTGGGACGTTGGTGCCGAGCGCAGCGGGGTTGGGAATGAGCTTCACGACCGCCGCTGCGGGGCCAGCGAGCAGCGTTGCTGCAACGAAGTAGATGCTGCGCATTTCAAACTGAAGCGCCTAAGGAATGACTTTGGTATTTCTCGGTCGCTAATGAGTGTGTGGTATGGTATAAGGAGTGTAGACAGCTTCAAAAAGTTTCCCTTCGAAAGCCTTTGTGGTGATGCCGATAGAAACTTCACAAAGCCTCCCTTCTATCAAAGATAGGTCCAAATTAGAAACGGGCTTGTTCGTCTGATGTATTCGAACGACATAGAGACCCTATACCCAACGACAGGCGATTGAATACCCTGCAAAAGTTCATTATTCAATTCTAACGGTTGTTCCATGTCTTGTCTCCGTACCTGATGCACCTTACGTCGGATATTCCAACATCCGCCGTATTCCTATTCGTTCTTCCACCCTGTGTTCACCAAAAGCTTATCATATCACAAATCCGATAAAGTCAGTATACATGATAAGCAAGGTCCCCTTGCCATTTTTCGCTCGTGAAGAATACGGAGGAGAGGAGGTCATATCCTATCCTTGCAAAAGAAAGCCCACCATCCCGAGACCCTGAACCTTGGAGAATGCTCGTTCGCTGGATGCCCAGAAAACGCCTTTATAATTTCCGCGGCGTCTTCCCGATTTGGCCAATGTTTGAGACCTGTAGGCTGTGGCCTCTTTCCCTTGCGGCTAAACAAAGTCAACAAGACTTGGAGTCATCGAATCGAATCGATCAGATTGTAGGGAAAAAGGCGGAATTATGATTATAACTGCCAAGTTATCTCTCGACCGATAAACGTTCGAGAAGAGAAGCTAGCCTTTTAAAAGTGGAGCGAAACCCTGAGGATTAAGACATCGGATGAAATGACCTATCATGGGATAGAAATTCTCGGATTCAAATAGCCTGGCTGCTGAAGTGGGCGAATAGTTCAACAAACCCTTGGCGAAACGCCACCCGCCGGATCATCGTTGTCAACGGTCTTAACTGTATATCCTCAAGAGAATGTATCCATTCTCCGAGGCGAAAGGACCATGTGCCTGTAGTACCATCAGCTCAGGTACCACCACCTACGCTAAGCGGTTGAAAAGAAATGGAGTAAGCTTTCGAGACTTCTCATCCTGGGATTTTTACAATCCTTCAGGCAGAAACAATATAACCGCAATCTCCGGCGCTCGCATATACGAGGAAGGCGCGAGAGAAAAGTCATAATGAGGATCCCTAGGTTAATCTAGTTCAGTGTTTAGGATGAAGACATGGAAGAGGGGCCGAGCTCGTCGAACGGGTTCCTGCCCGCTAGAGTGGAAATTTTTCTTATCTCGCTCGCTCGCGCGAGTCAAGCTCATGACAGTCAATTATATCCTTGCTTGAAGGGTTTCTTACTCGGATCACAAATCAGTGGTGACGTTAGGGAGTCTTGTATATTGTTCAGGATCAAGAACATTGATAACACGGGGTTCAGCTTTCATCCTGTTCTCCCTTCGCGTTTTTTTTCCAAAACCGCCATCTTGTTTCCTCATTACTTTGCATCACTCCTTTTGCAAAGCGTCGAGGACCATAGATTCTCCTTCTATTTTTTTCTTAAGTCGTTCCTTTTCAATGGTGATTGACTGAATAGTCAATACCGCTCATAAAGCTTGTTCATAACATTAGAATATCAATTTACAAACATCGCCTGAGTAGAGAAACACAAGCGAGTCTAGCTCAGCTATGCTGCTGCAGGACATTGCTGCCGCCGTCTTCGGCACGGCGACTCTACTCGCTGGCGTGGCGAATGCCCAACAAGGCGCGGCATGCGACGAGAACGTGGGTTGTCTCATAGGTTGTTGTTCCAAGTTCGGAACGTGAGTATCTCTACATTTATCATACGTACTCCCCGAACAGCCGAAGCTAACTACAGACTATAGTTGCGGTTTCGACGATCAACACTGTGGTAAAGGAAACTGCATAAATAACTGCGATGCGAAAGCGGAGTGCGGGAAATACGCAGATCCTTCTAACAAAGAATGCCCTCTTGGAGTTTGTAAGTATTGCTCTAATACTCTCAACCTATCCTCTGAGCTTACAAGAGAGCCTTCTGACTAACCACAATGTTAAAATGCGACAGGCTGCAGCAAGTACGGCTTCTGCGGTACGACTTCCGAGTTTTGCGGCACTGGTGCCCAGAGCGGCTGCATGCCCATAATGTAGGCTTTATCCATCCTTGTCCCAATACTACAAACTCGCTAACCGCAGGCGCTTATAGTACGCATGACTGCACTAAAACTCCGAAACGGCTAAAGTCTCCTACATGGACCGACGAATCGCCTACTACGAGTCTGGGCTGTCACAAAACGGACATGTGACGTTTATCCGCCCGAATTGATCCCCGCAAGTGCTTTGACACATGTCAACTACGCTTTCGCACTCATCGGGAGCGATGGAAAATTACCGATACCGAAGGCGATTTGTATAGGCGTGTTACAAGATTGAAAACACATTACCTAGACCTAAGAGTTTCTATTGCCGTCGGCGGCTGGGCATTTAGCGATCCCGGGCCGACAAGAACCCGGTGGAGCAACATGGCTAGGACGACCGGGAGCCGTTCTACGTTCATCGACAGTGTTGTAAGCTTCTTGCAGAAGTATGGTTTCGACGGTATTGACCTCGGTAAGTTGTTATAGGTCTGGCGCGTTGTGATATCGCTATGACTTCAGTACGGCTAACACAAATTATTGTAGACTGGGAATACCCCGCCGCGTAAGTTCATTCATGTCCCGGAACATTTGATATTCTGAAGATCTTTGCTGATTGAAATGTAAAACAGCGACGACCGTGGCGGTAAGGATGTAGACTTTGACAACTTCCCCAAGCTGCTGAAGGAAATGCGCGCCGCATTCGACGACGTAGACCCGTCCTGGGAGATTACAGTGACCCTGCCCTGCTCATACTGGTACTTAAAACACTTCGACCTGAAGAACCTGGAACCGCATGTCGACTGGTTCAACCTTATGAGTTACGATATCCACGGTCTTTGGGATAAGGGTAACAAATGGACCGGAGCGTAAGTCATAGATCCACTCATTTTACTTATGAGAAATGTAAATGATGCTAATGTTGGTAAATATGTAGCTACCTCAAGGGCCACACCAACCTTACGAGATTTGACAACGGTCTCGACCTGCTCTGGCGAAACGGCGTGGGGCCGGATAAAGTCGTCATGGGTCTCGGTTTCTACGGCCGTTCATTCACCGTGACAGATACATCTTGCACCAAACCCGGCTGCACCTTCAAGGATCCCGGCCAAAAGGGTGAATGCACTGGAGAAGCCGGTATCTTGTCCTACGCCGAGATCCAAGCCAAGAAGCATCGCCTCAATAGCGTGAAGAGCATTATACTGGTGACGAAGAAGGGGTAACGTACATGGTCTACGACGTAAATCAGTGGATCTCGTACGATGATGAAAAAAGTTTCGCGGCGAAGAAGAAGTTCATGGAGAAGAGGTGTTTGGGCGGTATGATGATCTGGGCTATCGATCAGGATACCCAGGATCACCAGGCCCTCATCGCGCTGCTTGGGAAGATTATGTCAAGGATGCGATGATGAAGGGGGAAGTAAGTACCGAATCTCGCTCGACCTTATCGCCTAATTATTGTTATTCGTAGTGGTGGAGCTAACGTTGTTTTGAAAATAGAGCTCACTGATTCCGAAAAAGAGGGTCTATCGACTGATTTCGCGCCATACGGGACGTGACTGCTATGTCACTCCTCACTGCAATGATAATAGAAAACAGACGACAAGTGGCTACATGCCTTCCGGGATTTATCCTATCGAAGATGCTCATGAACCCGTTCAAAAGGGAGCACTCTCTTCAACCAAGGAACGCTCCAGTCCCAAATGGTCAGTTGCAAGTCCGGCTGGTGGCATAAGATCTGTTGCAAGAAAGAGACCGCGCCGAAGAACTGCAAGTGGGAAGGCGGTCCCGTGGACGGCGACGGTATCTGCCGCGGAGGCTTAGGCGAGATTACGTGCGGATCGGATAAATTCGAATTAAATACGGATTACTATACCGCAAGAGAAGGGAATCAGAAGTGCCCGATTTATTCGGGGTTAAGCGGAGGAGATCGGTATGTTTACCCTTTTCCCCTATTGGATTCATATACAGAGACTGACATTTCATGATCACTCCTTTAGCTTTGCTGCGATGCAAGTCCGGTATTGAAAAAATGCAAATGGCAAAAATGTTCGGATGGAACGGAGCTGGATTGTCCTAGCGGCCAAACTGCTTTTACGTTCCGTGGCGATGATGAATCTGGAGGTAAGCGATATCCAAATCTATAAGCAGAGCGCGGCCCGATGCTAACGACTAATCCTCTGCAATACAGCCAGCTGCGCGAAAGGCGCCAAACAGGTCCTTTGTTGCCCGACGAAGAACACCTACAAGAACTGCGAATGGAAGCCTCCTCAGATCGGAATAACCCTTAGCCACCAGTGACGATGCCTGCGTAGTGAACTACTGTTCCGACAAGCAGGTTTCTATCGCGCAAGCTAGACTCCCGAATAAATACGGCGGAGAGAGATCGCCGTGCGGATATTTCTGGGACCTGTGGGATCAAGAGGGTGTTAATCAGGGACAGGCCAGCAGAGATATTATTCACCAGTACTGTTGTGATCCTCCGTCGGCATTTGGAAACGACTGGCCGGTCGATCCGAAGTACCTGTGGCCTGACCCGAGCTACGAGGACGACTCGTGGACTTATACTCCTAACATCGGCAACAATGATAAAGGTACGCATCTACATCCTATAACTAAAATCAGTACTAACTTTTTTAATCTTTATAGATAAGGATTCGTCGGGCGCTGAAGATGGAAGCGATCCGTACGGTTTCATCATGATGGACGGTGATGAAGACGCGATCCAATCGGATTTCAAGTCAGACTTCGTCTTCGTCACGCCGATCCGAAAACCAAGATGCGCAGACGAAGCTTGGAAGTTAATGATACGAATATCATTGAGAACACTTTTGCGCACGTTGAGGAGGAATGGGTCGTCCACTGCGCCTATCCGCCCGGAGATCCTCGATGCGATAATATCTTTAAGGGCGTTCACGGAGCGGAGCAGACGATTATCACGCTCCCCGGAAATGTCAGTATCAGGTTTCTTGTTTTGTTCTGTTGCGGAAACGAATACTAATGGGAAAATAGGTTGGTGAGGGTCCTTACGCCCGCATCGTCTCCATGGAACCTGTGGAAGATGAATACCAGCTGCCGTCTCATCACAAGCACAAGCGCGCCGAAGACAGTCAAAAGTTCAAGCTGAAGTTCGACTTCAACTTCAAGGCCATCCAGCGCGACGACGACAAAGAAGTCCGGATGAGAATCGATTACACCAACCTCGTCGGTTATTGGGACGAGATGACCAATTCCGAAGGCGATAAGAAGCGCCGAGATGTATCCAAGCGCAATCTTCAGCCACGGTGGTGGGGTACATTCAAGCGCTGGCTCCAAAAAATGAGCATGGTCGAAAACAAAGATCACGGTGAACTGCCGATGAATTATAATCACCACTTAGTCTTGTATAGTTCCCGTATTGGCTGTCCTAGGGTACCAGCACCCTGCAGGCCGGTATGGATATTACCACGGACTTCGATCTCGCGATGAATATGCGGTACGCGTATTACCTTAGGGCACCATCGTCCCTCCGAAGGTAGAGGAAACGTATGCGTATTTCGGTCTCGCTCCGGAGGCCGCGTTGACGTTAACCATCAAGGGTAGCGCGACGCTGCAGTACAAATCGGAGAGGAAGAAGTTGATCGATACATTGTCTTATCCGGGATTGTCTATCAAGGGTATCGTCACGGTCGGCCCTTCGCTAGATGTCTGGGGCCAGATTAAAGGCATGGTCACCCTCGCCGGAAAAATCGAAGCCGGCGTTAAAGTACTCTTTCCGCCGGCGGAGATGTATTACCCGCAAGACTCGGAGGCGAAGCTGTATGAGAAGATGCCGGACGTCAGTAAGATTGACATGTCCCGGAAGGGAGGCGTCGAGCCCTCGTTTGACGCCAGCGTTGACGCCCAGGCGGACCTTGACATCTTGGTTACGCCTGAAGTCAACATGGGAGTCCGCATTTTGGGAGGAACGATCGCGGACGTGCAGCTCGTCGGCTACGTCAATAATACTCTAAATTTCCACATTGAAGGTCACGGGCACGCGGGTACTGGCGGCGTTGGGGGTTCCTTCAAGTGGTCTGTGAACTACTTCTACAACTTCGGCTATGGCGCGTACGCGAAGTTTATTAAGCTGTGGGACTGGAAGATATCGCCGCGCCTGCTGTGGAATGACAACGCGGGTAAAGGCAAGATGATCACGCTTTTCTCTGGCCCCAATGGTAAACGTAAGCGTGCCGAGCTTGGCGCCGGCCCGGAAGTTGAAGAAGACTGGGAAGAGCTGTATGGGAATACTACCCTGATTCGAGACGAGCTATCTTCGATGTTTGATAACCCCAGTATGGGTTCTAGCTCTTCCGGTCGTAGCTTGCAGAAGAGGCTCAGTTCAGACGACATTGCCAATTTCGCAAAAGGCCTGCTGAAGTGCACCGATGCAGGAACCTGTCTCTCCGCTGGTGCCGGCGGCCACGATCCCGATGAAGGTGAAAAGGTCAAGAGGGCCTTGGAGCGACCACCGGTCAGCAAGATCAGGCGCCGCGATGATGATTCTGATACCACCGACTCCAGAGATGCATGCTCGAAGGATATCCCCGCGCTGATGTATAACTGCCGCTATTTCCCGGACGACGTTGTCTCTGGTCCCGTAAGCGACATGCCTCTTACCGGTATCTGCAATAACATCAAGAACTACTTGACCGCTCATGGCATGGGTCGCGGACCGATGCAATTGACCTATGAGGGCCCTTCAGATGCTGCAACTGATGCCAGAAGATTGGCGGCTTGCGTCATTCCCGGCGGTCGAGACCACTGTAGCCGATCGGATGTAGCTTGGTATAGGGACAATGTCGACATAACGTTCCCCGACGGCGCGGCTGGTACCAACTGGCGTGAACGGTCGTGGTCAAGTTGCGATGAGTTCCCGTTCGCATCGTAAGTGTTTTCTCAACTATTGGGTATCTCGTTCATATTGGATTTGAAACGTACTAACACGTCGCAAACCGTCAGTGTTGCCGAGGTGGTGTAGGAGTAAGTCATGAACGAGCCGACAATTTTCTAACTATAAACATTAAATGTGCTGGAGAGACTAACACGGTCGATAGGCTGGCTGGACCTGCGCACCGGTATATCAACAGACTACCAAGGTGCTTCGAACTGTAAGTAGAATCCGTGGAAACGATCCTCGGTTTTGTTCTACCTGTGCAAAGAGCTAACATATCTCGCACAGCGCTCCTCGGTAACATGGAAACCAAAATAAGCTGGACGGACGATAACGACGTCGAGCACAACGAATGGAAATCCTGGCGCCTGCCCTGGCACAAATCCCCCGCCACAGATGCCGGCGCCTGGAACGAGGAATACGTGTATCGCAAAGAATTTACATTGCATCTGTACTCTTCAGAGCAAAACTCCAATTGGGACGCACCATTATTCAGCATGAACCTCCAGCAGAACCCGGCGCGAACCAACTCAGACAGGGCGGCATAAACCTAATAACGGACGCGCAGTGGATCATAGCCGCGGTAAACTTGCTGAATAATCCGCGTACCGTATCAGAAACGAGCCGTCGAGCGGTATATACCACCCGTGGGCGAACGCCATCTGCGTGGATCCGCAGCATCCGACGAGGGGTTACGGGTATACCTGGAGGGCCAGGCCGAATTACATACCGTAAGTAGCTCAATACATACACTACTACAACTATTTCGACTACTGATATTGTGCTAACTCGTGATTTTCGATAATAGGTGCCAAGTTGTCTTCGATTACAGCCAGGCTGCTACCAAGAAGCGCGATGTAAACGATCCAGATTTCTGGAGGATAAAGAGTAAGTCTTATAGCCCATTAAGGTTCTTCAAAAGCAGAGTTGCTCGAATTATTGCTCGAGGCCGGCTGTAGACAGTGTACTGACCAAAACTTATCAGATATCACGTTCATAAGAGATAATCCTCTAACAGAGGACGAGGCCGCGAAAGCCATCTATGATATGCGGAAGCTTGCTGAAGAGGCACTCGCAGCTGAGGTGGAGCACGGAGATGTTGAAGTTGCTGCACAGTTAGATGAGCAAAAGCCTGCTCACCATCATGAAAGTCACGGCCACCGCGGCATGTAAGAGAATTTAGAAATCCATAGATTGTTGGGCATGGCATGAGGTTTGCTCCGGCCGCGATTTGATGCGCTCCTCCTGGGCCCAAGTGGCATACTGGATATTCTTCGTTTCATTCATTTGTATATAATTTATAGCTGTAAACTACTAGGAATTTGCCCGGGCTGTTTTCTTATTAAGTAAATTTATGAAGTTACTCGCAAGAACTACTAGTAAACACCAGAACAAGTGAGGCGCATACTACATCATAACTATGTATGCTATTTTCAACGATCGCAGCGACGAAATCACGCTCGAGCGAATCCTACAGACGGAGCTTCTCGTCCTAAACACTTTCTATTAAACTGAGAAAGAGCCTGAAGAAGTTGTTAATAGCTCAACTAATAGGATACAAACGTAACATCCTGAAGAATAGTTTTGTGCAAATTTCTCCTGTGCAAATCTGACTGATAATATTGCTCCGAGTCGCCATATTTTATCCTTTTTTTCCTCCCCTATTTCTTCGCATCGTAAGACGAAGCTTTCCATCGAGTATTTCGCCCATCCTCACATCTCCCCAGTAGTCCGGTTTTAGATTGTGGTGAAGGGTACTTGACCTGATATTATCTGCGAAGCGGTCAATCTGTTGTCTCCCAACGTCCTCCTTGCCCTTACAATATCGGCAACCTTAACGCTTCCCACTGCGTACACTTCGATGGACCGGCCTCCGTCGGAGTTGAGTTTGACGATTAGGCGCGTGACCGCAGGCGAGACGGCATTGTCCGACATGAAACCTCCCATCCTTAGAGAATTCACTCGAATTGCCGCCGTGTTGATACCCTCTGTAGTGGCCTGAGGATGGGGTGGATTTCGTAGTCTCCCGACTTGATTGCGGCGTCCCCGCAGTTGGCGGCCGGGTATCTCTGAAGAGGAGCTCGTCGATCTCGCCGGTGCCGACTTGATGCGTAGGATCGCCCGGAAGCGCTTGCAGACGAGCGGGATGCGAAGTTTCAGGTCGAAGTAAGAGAGCTCAGAGAAGATCTTTCGCAGGATCTCGTTGGGAGAGCGTCCATGATTTAAGAATAAATGAATTAGGGTTTATCTTCGTTGTTGCGGAGAGGCTTTGTTAGGTGAAGAAAGCGCTATCAGAAAATGTGATTTGTTGTTTGTAGATTCGAGGTAGTAATAGTAGTAACTCTGGATATATTCAATTTTAAATGGCCGAAGAAAAGCCCCACGCTTTTTTTCTTTTTTTTTTTTTCTTTCTTTTCTTTTTTTTTTAGCTCCATTAATATTTTATCAGGATCGGTATATTACAACTAGGGCAATAAGTAAATGAAGATACATTTGGCTTTTGAGTCAGCTGTCCTCTCGTCTAACTCGTGATCCAATTTAGTAAATGACGAGCCTAAGCTTTCCATCTACAGTCTCGACGCGAATGTCACTCATAGTACGCGCAGGTTCAGGAGCCACTGATGCGAAAGGCTTCTGATCTTTTAGAGAGGCTTGCTCTTCTTGCTAGCTTACAAAAGCCGGAAATTGTGGACGGAGTTGTACATCTCAGGTTCACCTAGGTTACGTGAGGTTTAACCTATAGTAGGTTATTCCGCATTTTAGCTAGAAGCTACCAAAATCAGCTATTTTTCACGGACACAGTAGATTACTCTAGACGTTGCTATTGGATTGATAGACACTTTGTCGGAGAAGAGATCTGAAAGAAAGGGTATATCTAACAGAAAATTGAAGTTATGTGGCGGTTGTAGCTATGTTTCCCGTGGTGGCTCTTTTCTACCCTCTATACTTTATATATTTGATTGATTCGAAGATGGAGTATTAACGAAGTAAAATGCCCAGCTCTGTCTTTTGTATCGCTAGACTCAAAGGAGATCGAAACATTGGTGATTTCTATAACATACTATCATACCAGTATCTGATTGAAAAGTAGACAAACGCTCCGAACAAGGGGTCTAGTACCGGGCTGGAAGCCAAGGAGGCGCCGTCAGTCTGTTTATCCAAGATTAGACACGTTCTTGGTAGATTTTTAACAACAATTCTCTTACTAATATCCTAAATATCTCAAGATTGACGGAGAGGAAAAGAAGCACAAAAGGGGGGGGGGCTAAGTACAAGATAGTGTATGTGGATAGATAGAATATGTCTCCTTCCTTCCCAGCCTTACCATTTCACGGGAGTCTCGAGATTTTCCAGAACTCCCTCCCATATCCTTGCCGTTCTAGAATATCCTATAACAATATCGACAGCCTTCTAAGGAATATTGATTCAACGACCGTAAACGGTTTTGGAGCGCTTTGTGATCGCGGGGCCGTCCGTGTACTGCTAAATACTAATGTCGTTAGAGCCCTGTATCCTTTGCTACATTTTACCGCTAGTTCCATATATATAGCAGCTATCAAAATGATCGATTAGATATTGAAATTAAAAATGAGGAGAGGTCTCTTTCTTCCCATGCAATACTCTTTCTATGTAACTCACTCACCTTCATAAATTTTTATCGCGTATAAATTTAATTCCTTTGACAACATATCTCAACATCTTCCCTTTTTACATCACTTTTTATAATTGACCTAGAACTTCTACAACAAGCGGGGAAAAAAGAGTACAAGTATGGATAGACTACCGGACGAACTTATCCGCCAAATATTTGAAAATACAACTTACTGGGACCTCAAGGTAACGCTTTCGGCGGTCGCAAACGCTTTAATACCATCATAGCAAAAAGAAGCAAATTTGGGAAGATCGATAACTGTTATACCGTGACGCCCCGGGTGTGAATAGCGACGACACGCCTCACTCGGAGTACTCCCCCATCCTGTCCTGGCGGGACCTGAGTTCGATGTGACACAAGGCACAGCTTTTCAAATGCGTTGGAAGGCGCATTCGGAGAAACCTCGGCATTTTAACCGTTTCTTCGGCGAGAACACCATATCGCCGCCGTCCGCAGCGTCGAGCTAGAGATCGTGCCCTCTTTGGGATTGCGCGGAAGGGTTCAGGCGGCAGATGGCAATGCAAGTCACGGTGGGGGACATCCGGGCCGGCCTTACCGCAATCTTCAACCGCTTTCAGGAGAGTTCGAGAAATGGACGTGCACGAATCGGCTAGCTGTTGGAGCGTTCGTGGTTAAAAAAACTGGGTGTACAATCAGAAGGTTAGGAGGGAGCTGAGCTTTCGACCGGATTTCTATGAAGAGAGGAATAGAGCAGGTGGAAATTATTGATGGAGTTGTTCATCCGATGTCGAAAGGTGTCTGCATCCGAAGGTTCATATATCAGGTCGAAGACTGCAATTGCCAACTCTAAGAGACGATGATGGTTCTGGGAATTTCTTATTACACGATAGATTCATGCAGTATTCACTAAGCAACCCAAGATTAGTATTCAAGTTGATTCTAGTGGCTTCTGCTACGCTGTACTCCTAGACTAGGATTTCTGTAAAAGTTGATTTCTTCGATGCCATTACACTAATTTCCTTTAGCAATATATATATATTTACTCTGCCAAGTCTAAGAATTGAACTTCTAAGAATTGAACTTCAGGATTAATGCACTTGTAGATATTTTTCTAATTACTACTATATTGAATATGCTAGATCCTTCGGATTATCTCCGATTAGTTCGGTACTACAACTTATACACAGGAATATCGGGATTTCGGGGATAGATTACGTGCAATAGACCGAGCTTTCCTGTTCCCTGACTTTCTTTAGCTGCATTTACTCATTGCCTCTCTCAATCTGGCCGTCAATCTCTCGCTAGCATGCTGTTGTAAGTTGGTTGTATCTGTACAGCTGAGAAACCCCTCAAATCAGTCTCGATATTGGGTATCAAATAGTCCAAAGTTAACTTGTGTTTCTACTAATGAAACAGAAATGTAACCTGGGTAATAGTAGAAATTGCTAGTCTCTGTCGTATTGAGCATAGAATAGTAGAAACTTCTGTAATGAACTTCGTAAGGCACCATCGAGATTCACCAAGATTGGATCACACTGAAAGCCTATCATCGTAGAAACTGAGAACTACGAAAGGCGCTTCTGCAAGCCACATTTTGCTAATTCTTCAAATCGGTTTCCATATCGCATTGACCTAATATGCACTACTATAACCGAAAAGGCTCAATGGTAGCGAGAGCTGAGACGCACGCCGGCGCGAGGTGAGAAATTAAGCAAGCGCCACCAAGCCAGGCGAAAAACAGATTTCGGGCGGAAACTTAAAAGCCATGTGGATCTCGAACTTAGTGGCTGAATCAAACAGTTGGTTCCCGGGATCGAATCGTCTTATAACGTAATTTCCCATTTGATTCATCCTGCGGCTGATTTTGCTTTTTGTGATTTTGGAGGATCTGACGTGATAAGGGGAGCGTCGCTTAGTGTGCGGCGGATGGCGTCCGCAGGCGAGAGCTGCAGATTGGTCATTTTACTGAGGAACGAATGGGGGCATCATCTCAGACCCATGACTAAATACCTCAGTTTTCTTAGCTGTGGTTACATCCGTGACGAAGCAAGGCCATTGGATGCCGTGAAATGACAATTACCGCATTCTCTTACCCATCTTCTAACGCTTCAGCCAGTCTTTCTTAATGCCATTGATCTTTTTCACTACTAACTTGAGCCGCATCAAGAGATTACTGATATATGCTTCATTCAGTTACTAACCTTGTGATTGAGAGCAAGTGGATTCACGGCACAGGGAGAAACCAAGGCCAATGGGACTGATATTTAAAAGTCTCCACTTCTAGATTGGCTAGTGTTTCGCGTCTTATACCGCCGAGTTATGTACCTGGAACGAAGCTTTTGGACCTGACGAGGGACACTTGGAGGATTTGGCCGAAATGAAAGGATACTGCGGTTATGTCTCGTTCTAGTGTATCAGTATATGACAGCTTCGGCCCAAAAACCGGTATTGGGTTCCCCGGTGACAGTTGGACAGCTAGTTACAGTAATCTGTCATGTTGGGTTCTAGAAACTATATCGAGCGGTGAGACTGGTTTGGGATGTCGCTTGCTCATGATCGAGAGTAACTTCTGTATTAAGTGTCCGAATTGACCGAAATGGGGCTAATGGAGCATATACGACCCTAGGCGGAGAGGCTTGGAGGAGGAACTCGCCGAAGCTTGCCTTGCACGTTAACAACGGCGTGGGGGTGCTGCGTGTTTTAAGCGGTTACCGGATGTCGATCGGAGCGGTAAAGCACGAGGGATATCTGTCATCGCTTCACTTCATTGGATCGTTCGCTTTGCGCTGATAATCTCAGCTCTGTGATAGCCTGTTAAATGACTTCGCAGTCCGGGTAAGGGTTGGAATGCAGAGTAGCATGATCGTAATAAACAGCTTCAAGTTTAAGCGGGAAACCCTTGCTGCTATGGATGTAAACGTTGTCATCCCGAAATAGTGGAACAAGGGGTGGTAGAAGGAGCAGATCGTATCTGGAGACATTCGAATTGGCCGCTAGGGCAGTGTTTAATAACCCGATACTTTGGAAACCTCACCAACATGTCATTCTATTTCAGCGCCTGACTAGCGATCCAATAGGAAGTTCTCATGATACGTTGAGGATTCCTGCGCCCCTTTTACGGCTGCTTTGATCGTAATAATAGCATTGTTTGATTTATATATCATCTCATTGTTGTCTTGTCCTTTCCCGGTAAAGAACTTTTCGTTCAAGTTATTCAACTTACTCATACGAAATGCAACCCATGAAACGGATTGATGTTCTTTTCTCACTCCTTCCTCGTCTTGCTACTATCGTTTGGTTGGCTCCTCGTTTACTCGCAATTAATGATTTTGTGTTTTCCTGGGTCCACCAGCAAAACTGGGCTGAATTGGGCTGAAAAAGGTAACGCTTGGAAACGGCTTCTCACGTGATGAACCAGTCAGAAGTTCGGACGTCCAGAACGAGAAGGTACTTGACCAGTATGCAAAGGGCCGTCAACTAAAACGTTGAGACGCATATGAGGCTATCTAATGTGAGGCGTATTTGGCAATCGAGAATACGGCCTTTGTAGCCGATCAGAGTTGCATCCGTAGCATCTGCTCGCCTGAGGATAGGGCTTTAGGTCGAGCTCAGTAATCTCCCGGGCCTAACTCTCCAGTCGTATATCATAGACTGGATATCTTCTTCTTTTCCATTTGTAATCATATCGCTACTTTCAATTCTTTTGAGGAAACTAAACATCGTCCCATCAAACATTTATAACCGACTATATATATAACCGACTTGCTCTATAACCGATTGACGCAGATGGCTTCAACTATTCATCCGAGCTTTCATCTGCAGACTTGTCTAGCAAAGGGATCGGTACGCAAATAAAGGCTGCGCTTTCGGGCCCCATTCCAACGCATGAACCGCCGGCATCCATAACGATGAGCGATCTACCTAGCGAGATCCTGCTCAGGGTCTTCAAACACTCCCATACTTTGACTTGAAGTTACGCCTCCCACTTGTCTGCAAGAGGTTTAAACGGTCATCGAGCTAAGACGCAGCGAAATGCCCTCGACAGGGCCCTGTTTCGAGACACACCGACCGGCTCGACGATATCCGTGAACAGCTTCCAGCTACACCCTATGCTTGTCAAAGATGTATCCGCAACCCGACCGAGTGGAAAGAAGCTCTGCAAATTCCTTACTCCGCAGGCAACGAGAGTGTTACGTCTCCTGCCGTCGGCAAGCTTTCCCTCGGCGTTAAGGGGCACATGTATTACAGCGTTAAGACGCTCGGTCTCCGGAGAGATCCGAACATACCGTGAGTGTCCGGGAGGTTGTCAAGGAAGTGAATGAGCACTCGAGATTCAGAACGGATACCCACCGACGCAAACGATTGCGATCTGACATCCCGCGATGTTTTTTACTTTTGGAGGGGTATAGATACGATCGATGTCAAGGACGGCGAGGTGCAGTTATTCGTCGAGTTCGAAGAAGATGTGATGCAGGGCCCCAGATGTTACGCGGACCAGGAGAAGTACCGAGAGTTGCTAGCTTTCTGATTCCTTTATTAATTAATCTATACAACGTGTTAATTCGTATTCGTTTCTGTTAAACTTCATGTAAATAGTATAATTCCCACAGCTATATAATAATAAAGGTTATTTTTTGAATCATCAGCCATTTTCTGGTAGGTTAGTCTATGTGATGAACATCCCTGGTCAGTTTGGGGGCTCGAACCAGAATCCAAGCATTGTCTATGGTCCCCTTGGATGTTACAAAATGACCAAGCATATGGGGTTCTCAGCATCTTAAATCAAAGATTTTCATATGAACTCATAGAACAGCTTAATCCAATAAAACTAAAAGGTATTATACAATTCAATATCGGGTTTCCATCGATGTTATAACCAGGCTTGCAGGTAGTATATTTTACCAGATTAAAATACCTGCCTTATTGGAGATTCGAATCGGGAGAGGATTATTGAGAGCCTCGCATTGGCGTGGGGGAGGCTCTTGCGCCACGTTTGTAGGAGTCATCCCTTCATACACTCGCGAACGCATTGACCAAGCTCACGAGAAGAAAAATTTGACAGCTATGCTTATTGCATATATTATCCTGCCGCAGGGTCTGTGATAAGACGGAAATTGTTGCAAATAAAGATATCACGGATCAAATCACACATGCGAACTACGTACACTTTTATCACCAATGGATTCTTTACCGGTAGAAATCATATTTCAGATACTTGAATACCTCTCATACTTCGATCTCAAGCGCGTGGCTCGGCTGTGCCAGAGGTTTCATCTACTTAAAACCGCAAAATCTGGCACGTTTACTCGCGAGATCGATAGGCTATTATTCGAGACAGGCCGCTGAAAATGACAGCCCTACTAGCGACGATGATGACGAAGGCGTCGACAATTTTACCCTTCACCCTGCCCTCATGAAGCGAAGCCAGGAACCCCGTGCCAAATGGCACGAGATGATGAACAAACTTTCATATTCGTCCGCTATAAACGAGAACGCACTCTCGCCGCGGTCAGTTCGCTCCGCATACATTTCTGTTATCTCCAGGAACGTTCAGACGAGAAGTGGCCGCATACTTCACACAAGGTTGGCATTGATTGGATAACTGTTGGGGACGTTATCCGCGCTATCAATGGCGACCTTCATAGCTTGTTACGGGCCGCGATCGAAAGTGAGGGAGATAGTCGGGTGCTGGAGGCTTACCGCAATGATGAATTCGGCTGTGGGGCGTCGACAGCGTCGAAACGACGGGCCAGGGGGGATTCGTCTTTGCGTCCAATTTCAATCCTCGGCAGTTAGATTCCACGAAGGGTGTGCAGCGGAGTTTATATGAGTCTAGTCGAGGCCAATCATAAGTGGGCTAACGGAGTATTACCAAGCGAGAAATATATTAGCTGCATAATTCTCAAGTAAGAAGATAAAACAAGACTGGTGAGTATTGATATGTGTTTTAAACGGTTGGCATAAGTGGTGGACCGGTACCTTCTCGCGTATAAAACATTCCAGCCTCTTCCTCGTCTAAGTTGTATCTAAAACTTGAATCAATATTCTCGTAATCCTGGTATATAAGCGATAAGGAGGCGCGCATCTCTGAATCGTATCATACAATTATAAACGTGGGAGCCTAATTCGGCAAACCCTTCCTTAGGGGCTTCCTCTTCTCTTGTGAACCGTAACATGCTGTAAATCTTTTTCTATTGAAGCCACGGTAGTTGTAAGAGCTCGGTCTTAGGTGTCTTATATTATATCATTCTCCGCTAGATGTCGTATAGAAAGCCGAGGATTGGAAACTTCGCTGGGATAAGGAAAATTGGCAATGGGAATGAAACCAAAATCTTGTCTACTAACTAGAATCGCTGAAGAACATTTCGTCTCCGGTACATCAACTCGGCGCAAGCGCCACGTTTTACAAGAGGTATGGGCCATAGACATCGACGTGGGATATCAACGACGATAAAAGTCCAGAAGTGGAATTATCGCCATCTGGTGATCTCCGACACCTGCTCAGGGAAGAGATCTGACCCTGCCTTGCCCTTGTCTTACCTCCGAGAGTGTCGGTGGCAGGGGTGATAATGTCATCGGGGATTCAAATTAATTGTGTTGCTAACAGCCAAGTATAATGGAAAATGATAGAACACAGCAACCAATATTGAAAAAAAATAATACTTTTAAAATCTAACTTGTAACGGTCCATGGATCTCTTTAGAACGTTGGATTCCTTATCGTATCGTTGCACTGTAATAGCTTTGTCCGCCGACGCACGAGAACTGCTTTTTTATTGTCTTGTCGGGGATGAAGGTGGCATAGAACTCGGTATTTCCGCCCCCAGTAATCTTGACTAGTTTTGAAATGACCCCGTCCGGTGCAACTGATGCGATCCAGTGATATGAAACGGCCTTTAGAGAACGAAAGAAAGCTCCACACGCGCGTTATTTAATTCTTCGTTGACAAATGTCCGTAACAGAAACAATCTTTGTACGAATTTTCCCTGATCATCCAACAAACAACTGATATTCACAGAAGAGTGTTCAAGAGTTGTATCTGGGATTATATCCCAACATATGTACGTAGATTAGATAGAGGTGCTATACGATATAGAGCCTTGCTGGGGGTGTTGCGTTAAAGTTCATCCCGAGATCGCCGCAATAATAAAAAGAAAAATCAGTATACCCCTTCTCCGACCCTTCGTATTGTGCATGTTTCACGATTCTTACGGCTTAAAAAGAGCTCCCCACGCGACGCGAAACAATCCTCAGCCCAATTTTGCGCCTCCTACATTCCCTGGCAACAGCGTAAGCATTGGGTATGTTATTTTCCGAAGCGGTACTGAGAGGGTTACAGATCCGGCGCGATATATTGCAAGATTGATTGGATCGCAATTGCGGCGTGACTGTTATGAAACCCCTTGTTCCCCGTTCCGTCTGTGTGTTAATGCTCAATTAGATCGCTAGTAGTTATTTGGAGAATTTTTAACAGAGCGCGGTCCATTTCCACCGATCGTCCTAAATAAGGTGCGGATCGCGCAGCGAATCCTCGGAGGTTAGACTAAAGATCACCAGACTATTGAGCACACCAATTGGAAATCCCCTTAAATACCATTGAAGGCCCTCAAAGTACACTACTAGGCACCATATCTACTGTTATATGAACGAAAGTATTTGTTGTGCATTGGATTGGGAACAGATGAGATACCTTGGCTATAACAAGAAAAATATAGAGGCTATGAATGCCAACAGGAATAGTCGGCCAGGGTCAGGTATGTAGGCGACAATCGAATTGCGCGGGTGGAATTGGGTTGCTAATAGGAAGTCTATAAACAGTCAGGCAATCACGATCGGGGTCCATACACCGCAATGAAAATCATCTAAGCTATTCAGATAAAATCCTTTAGCCTTCGAACCGCCTGCGGCCGCTCGCTCGTTGGACGACTCTCACCGATGCCGATGACATCGGGAAACAACCTACCGATACCCGTATCACCCAACTCCCCATACAACTATGCCGATCAGGAATCGGCACACGAAATCGAAGGCGGCGGATAATATTCTTTATAGTAGTCTTCGGCTCTTAACGCTTGCGACTGGTATGACAATAGGAGTCGTAGTGGGAGTTAGACAACGAAACAAAACACCGCCGGCATCGGCACCTTCTCCAACATCTAATGCGGCTTCTATTCAATCCGGTGCCCCTTCTCTTTCCCTCTGGCGAAACGCTATCTCCAACATTATACGCGAACTCCACAGGCGGTACTCCCACCTTCCCAACAGTATGGCCGACACCTTGCGACTGGGAAGGGACTGTCCCGTGCGAAGTGCACGGGTTTAATGAGTGTGACGGAGCGGACGTTTGCAGCAAACGCAATGTACCTTCTGCATCGAAGCCGGACGATGCATAGGAGACTTTGCACAACCGACACCAACTGCAGCATGCCTTGGAGTTGCGTCAGTGGCAAGTTG